>JAHBCN010008744.1:0-37977 GCA_019359885.1 Listronotus oregonensis | reverse complement strand
TTTAAATGCAAAAGAGTAGGATACATATTTTTAGCCCCGGATTAAAAAGAGAACAACAATAATTTCTCCTTTTCCACTTCCAATACGACGACGGACAACGGACGACGGCAATTCGTTAGCATACTGTGGGCTAAGGCATGCAGGGGGATGCAGTACAAGTATCCACCCCTGCATCACCTAAAGTGATAGAAATTTTGCATTATTCTGAGTGGATCGACGTCCGCCGAATCGACTGAATACCCTGCCCGCGGTATCCCCCTCCTCTTGTTGGGCCGGTAAAAGGAGAATCGGTCACAGCATATTAAATTGACATCTCCTTTTATCGCACTGAAAATGTCTGCATGAAAGAAATTGGTTTGCCATCCGTGTATACAGGGTTATTCACCTAATTCGTTCATTAAAAGTTTTTTGGGATGTAATTTAAAACCGGTTTTCAAAATTTGGGAATAATATTTTTAACTACCTGTCACTTCGGGTTTAACTGAAAATTGCTATCAACTTGCTTATTTTAAATAGAACACCCTATTTATCGGTGTATTTTTGAATTTTGCGTACACTTCTACTTACATTTTATGTATAATGTCCTATTTCTATGTAATACCGTTTTTAAATAAAAAAACATGTCTTTGGCGTAGCCACTTTTGCAATTGCATATTTTTGTAATTTTTGAAAATTTAATCCTTATGTTTAGCAGAATATTGGAAAAGGATCTTAGGTTTACCTCTTTGTCATTTTTGTAGTCTAATTTTATACAGGGTGTCCTAAATTCTACGGCAAACCTTTACATTTTCAAAGTCGCAACAGTCGTTTTTTTCTAATAAGACACACTGTTACTATCAAGTCCAGGACTTATTTCTCTATTAAAGTGTATAAAAGTTACCTATACCTATTTTTAACCATTTTTAAAATAATAAGATATGCAATTGGTTACGCGGAAGCCATGTTTTTGATTCATGGTTAAATATCTCAAACACAGTTGCATAGGTAAGGGCATACATAAAATCCAAACATATAATAATATATAGGGGGTTCTATTTAAAATAAGCAAGTTAACAGCAATATCCGGTTAAACCGGCAGTGATAGGAATTAAAAAATATTTTAAAAAGAAGCCCACCTGTAACTTACCTTAACCTTAAATTTTAAAAACCCTTTCTAAATTACATCCCAAAAAACTTTTAAATAACGTATTAACTTTTTCTTAAAGTTCATTGTTTTGCAACAACCTAATAAATTACAAAGTAAAAAAGCTACTTTAGGCCGATTTTGATAGGAATTACCCTTTTTAAGTTAAATAGAATTTAAAAAAAAATTCCTACTTGAAAAATATTGGAAATTATATTAAAATATTTTTTATATTTCAATTTAAACATTAAATACAAATTTTAAAAAATTGGTAAAGGCTTATATTACAATTTAATTTTGGTTAGTCAATTAGTCAGATTTTTTTTAAGTAGCAAACATTTACTTAAACAAAATAATTTCTAATATCAACCCAAAATATTTTTTTGTATGAAGAACTATTAAAATTATTTATTTTTTAAAGGAAATTAAGTAAACGTACAAATTAAAAATTTAAAGCAATATTTGTCTTGGCCGCACAAACTCTAAATTTTGTAATCGTTTTATTAAAAAGATTTTTATAAGTTTACATGTGTTGTGTTCAATCTTTTATAAAAATAATACTTTCAAGCATTGAGAACCTCTAACTTTTGGTAAAGCGTTTTCGATCTTATATGGAACAGCGCTAAATTTATGGTCCATTCAAAATACTGCATCACGAATTAAACTATTATCAAGTAAATTCTCATTTTCAATATTTGTAGGAACTATCACAAAGCTCCTATTCTTTTTTGTTTCATGTCTTCCAGCTTAATCAAAATATGTGTTTGAGAGTCTTAAATTCATGTTGTTGACAAGTTTCCTAACTTCCGTCGTCTACATGCCCCAACTAGACCAACTATGACAACAACCTTAAATGAAAATTGAAGCGTTTTAAGAAATATTTTCCTAAAGCTATATGTTTGTATCTTTCTTTTACAACGAGGGCGATATTTGTTGTTTTTCCATGTTTTATATTCACACTATCATTTGATTTATATAAAACAACGTCAAACAGCCGTTAGCAACGAAAGCACACTTACCGGCGTAACACTGACAACAGCAGGTCTGCTATACAGGGGTTTTGAAATTTAACGAAACAAAACTTCAGAAGTTATTAGGAACTTGTTTATAATGTAATCGTTTTTAAAATCTTGTATGTTATATATACATAACAATAGCTTTATTGGTTTTGTAAGTTTATAGCCTTGCTCGCCAGCTTGCTCGGTTATAAAAAAAGTCGCCCAATGAAGCCATGCTTTATGTAATTATAACAAAAATAGCCATTCCGAAAATGCCATATAAAAACACAGTCATGTTTCATTTAAAACCAATAGTACAGGAAATGAGGCATTTTGGCTCGGAATTTTTTTGTCCTGCATGGATTTACCTGAAATTTTCACAGAAGGTAGGATATAGCCCAAGGATCAAAGTTTATATCATGCCGAGGTGTGCTTTTATCCTGGGGTGGTTGCCACCCCATTTTGGGGGTGGAGATTTTTTATTACATTTTAACTACAGAAATCGATAGAGAAAGTAATTTTAAGTAAAAAATGTTTCATGCATTTTTTTCGTACAACTAATATTTTTTGAGTTATTCGCGATTGTAAAAGTTTTTTTTTAATGGGTTTTTTACGAATAACTCTATAAATATGCATTTTATTAAAAAATACTGTGGAGAGCAAAATTGTTGCTTTTAAAAAACCTAAAAAAATGCTGTTTAATAATTTCTCTACAACCAATACGGACCGAGCTACGGCTGTTAATGGTAAGCTTTTGTTCGTCAAATGCTAAATTTAAAAAATTCAATGTCAAATAGCGGAAAAAGTTTGCATTTTTTAAGGAAAATATATAAGGTATTTTTTAAAGTATATAATAAGACTTTTCTTTTGAAAACAAAAAAAAAGGGTTTCTAGTATGAAAATTGAGCAAATTATGATAAAACAAAGTCGGTCCCTACTTTTTTCTACGAAAAGATCATTAAAAACAACCCCCTGATTCCCCTCTTTATTAAAATTGATCTGTACCCTTTGCAATTCTTTTTATATATGTAATTTTAATACATCCTAGAAATTTAACCAAATTAAAATGCTCAATTTGGGAAAAATTAGAGCTTAAAGTGAAAAACTTCGTAAAAATAGCCATTTTCTTCAAAATAACTCCAACAATACTGGAAATACGAAAAAAATGCTAGAGTACCGAATTGTAACTTTTTTGATAACAAAGAGTTTTCATTGCACAGATTTTTCTATACAATAAATATTTGGCCAGATATGGCCGTTTAAAGCCTCTAGTTACGAGCGAGCACCACCTTATTCTAGCCCTTTAAACTTCCCATTTTAAAACTAAGGTGTTTAAAAGAATTTATTTCACATAGCCTTGTAGTTTAAAAAAACCCTACAAAATTATAGAAAAAACTTTCTATCATTTAAGCAAAAGAAGCTATGTTTAAAAAAACAATCAATTTTTTTTAATTCGAATAGCCCACTCCAGAGCATAATATTCTATACAACCGGTATACTTTATACTTTTACCGTTTTATTTTTTGTGTGTAATTCTTTTTTTTTCTAAGAATTGCAATGTTGTAAGGGGTGGTTTTTAAGGATTGAAAATTTGCAAAAGAATTGAATTGATAATATTTGAGGCACTTATATTTTTAATTAATAAATCTGTCAAGCTATTAATTTTTTGAGCAAAAATCTTTATTTTTTAATTAAGCTATAATAAGGGTTGATTTATAAGAGTCTAAAAGTTGCAAAATAAAATTGGTACATATTTAAAGCAACAGTATTCTTTAATTAAATCACTATGATAAATTAATCTTTTTTTAGTGTAAATATTCTCTTTTACTTTAAGCTCTAGCAAGGCTTAATTTTTAAGGTTTAAAATATTTTGAAATTGTATTCTAAAGCATAAAACCATCATTAATCAACTAATCCAAACCAACTTTTACCCATCTTAAGGTTTAAAATATTATTCTATAAGTTTTGACAATTAGGGGTAGTTTTCACCCTTAAAAAACAAACAGCGCACATCACCATGAAATTGAATTTGAAGTAGAGGGTTAAAAGCGCCTTATTCCAATTTTTTTTGTAAATCAATGCGGCACAAAAAAGTTGCGAGGTTTTGCCATTTTTTTAGCTTTATTGACTGAGGACTATAATTATGTATCATCAAATCGTTTTAATTTGTCAAAAACATTTTTTTTATAAATCTCCTGAGGGGTGAGTTATGGTAGTTAAATATTTATTATAAACTGTTAAAATATTTTTTTCGACAATAAAAGCGTTATTAAATAATTTTAGAATGAAGACACATTTTTTTGTAATTTCGTTATTAAGGCTGATTTTTAAGGGCTGTAGCTTTACAAATGTAATGTTAGATATAACTCACAACGTAAAAATATATTCATTCTTCATATTTAGCTATGATTTTAATTTACATAAGGTCTATTTCTATGGTTTTTTAATTTTTTAGCATAAGGGGTGATCTTTAACCCCTAAAAATAAAAAACACACCTTAAGCATATATAAACTTTGATCTATAAGGTGAAAGCAACTTAATTCCAAATTTTCATAAAACTTGAAACTGTACAAAAAAATCCGGAGGTCAAACACTTTTTTCTCCCCATCCACTGTACTACAAGGAACAGAAAAAGGTTACTATAATAATTTTGAAACTGCGAAAGGTTGAAAGGTAAACATGGTTACTTTATAACTTAGCACCGTCCTTAGCAAAAAGAATATTTTTTTAATTTATTGCTGTCCATTGCCAAGAGTTCGGTTTTCTATAGCAGACATATGAAAAAGGTTAAAAGACTCTAAAATCAACTAAAATGATTTTTCCTACAGGATGAGCAGAACATGGCAATTGGAAAAATCCACAAATATATTTCACAGTGGTCAACGAAACAAAAAAAATAATTTGAATAACTAAGTAAACCCAACTAAACAATCCAACAAACCTTACAAATCATGGTAATTGTCTCGAAGGATGCTGCAACGACGATTTCGACCAATTTTGGTATACGGATTTTTTTGGGGCGCTAATCCAGAATCTAAAAAAATTTTTAGTCGCAAACGTTTCATTTTCGAAATATCATTTTCACTATTACTCCTTTCTTTTGCCCAAAATTATTGATTTTTACACTAAATTGCAATACAATATTTTATAAACACCTTTTAAAATCTTGTTTTTATATTATTTGATACTTTTTTTTAATTGTAAAGCTTCACTTTTAAATGCCGCAACCATGTATACACTGGGGATTTTTTCAAGTAACATATCCGCGGCGTTTAAAAGTGAAATTTCGCAATTTGATAAAAGAAAGATGTAAAATAAGTATAAAAACGTGTTTTTAAATTAATCAAGAATTGTGTGCAAAAAAAGGGGGAATATAGTAAAAATAGGTTTAGTTTGATTTTAAGTTTAATGATGGATATCTTGGAAAGCAAAAATTTCCGACCAATAATACTTTCAGGTTTGTGATCAGTGCCCCAAAAAAAACATCCTTATTCAAAATCGCTGTTGCAACAACTTTCTAGACACCCAAATCCTAATTTACTCAATTTACTCGTTTATCTTTTATATTTTAGTGCAACCAAAATCACGTGTCAAATTCGTATTTTAACACATCGGCATAGAACGTGACTTAGAATCTAAGATAGCTTTTTTAGCTTTAGCTCTTATCTTAGAGCGGATTTAAAAAGTAGCTATATTACACTACATTTACATATTTATAATATCCGTTACAAACCATACGTAAGAGTAAACTATCTGTTATATTATATCAATATTTATGGAGGATTTACCATTACGAAGATTTCTGACTGTCCCACTTTTATCGATTTACCTGGACTACTGTAAAAACACTTATAAAATCAATACCGTTGTCAAAACAACAATACCTGTACCAGGCTTTTATTATTTCAAAGTCAATATAACATTTTTAAGAAATTTTTATACATCAATATTTAAAAAGGATTTAATTGTACGTATAACTAAAAGCGTAAAAATGTTGAAATTTCAAATAATGACTGAAAAAGATCGACGGAAGCAGCATATATTGAAAGGAGGAGAATTCAAGAGGAAGAAGAAAGAAAAGACTTTTTAACCCCAGATCAAGACTTATTGGGGTAAGTAAAAGTTTAATAATATTCTACTTCTAATACAAAATAGATTGCACTTGTCCGAAATAAATGTCTTACAATAAATATTTTGACTTGTGAAAGTATCGGTAAACATAACTAGCGAAAGGTTCTATTTCTAATTCAAATTTCGGTTTGCCCATATAAAATGGTTATATTTATTATTTTTTAAATAGTAGTATTAATGAAAAAAAAATTTTTTTCATTAATTTGTTTTTCACATCTTCTGTATTTTATAAAAATTATGTTATGCTGTAATAGTACCCTGTGCTCTTTACAGCAATATTCATTTTTTACAGCAATTATGAAATTAGATGTTTGGACTATGGGTAGAGTAATCAGTAATCAAATGTTTTTTTAACATCACTTAACAATTATTTGACTCGAGCGTTAAATTTCCGTTGACGTTTTTATTCTTGATAAAATGGTGAATGTAATAAAATATTATTTAGCCAGGATTTATTAGATAAACAGTCGGGAAATATTGGTTAAAGTTAAGTACATGACTTTTTTTTACTGTTAGAGAATTATTGCAAGTTGCTTTATTAGGTTCGGATAGTTTTTATAACGACCTTATTTAAATATTGGCTATATTTAAATGTGACTTATAATTTAGAGTTATTGTACACATCTTTTTAACACTAGTATTAGTCATAATAAAAGAGAAAGATTTTTTTTTACTAATTACTCGCTTATTTTTTTTTCCATTGTCATGTATATTTATATATAGAAATTTGGGTATAATATTTTTAAAATAAAATCTTATTTAATAAGAACAAACATATTTCTTTTATAGATCAGCATACGCTTAGTTCTAAAATAGAAATCAACTTCTGTGTTTGTTATGTTATCTTTATCTTTCTTTTGATCCTTTTGCTTCTTTCTTTTACTTTTTTCTTAAAGAATAATTATCTTCCTATTTGCCTTTTATTGTTTTCCTCTTTCTTTTTTCCTTTTTTATTTTTATTTTGAAATTCTCTTTATTTTAAGTACATTTATAATGCACCTGATGGTACAACAGAAAGCAGTTTTTTATTTATTTATTGTTTTTAAATTTATATTAGTTTAAATTACAATATTTAGATTTTCATCTATAAAATTAACATAATTTTATCATTACTTTTTTATGTGTGTACCTGTTATGCTGTTTTCGTTATTTTTATTGTAGATTTAATTTCTTGTCACTTTCTTTTTTATCTGTTTTGTTTATATTACCCTATTATGGTTTGTCTTGTGCATAATTCTCTTTTTTTTAGTTTTGACTTTATTATGTTCATTAATAATTTGATTTCCTTTTGTTATTTGATTAATTTATTCGTTTTCATTTTTTGTCTTATTGTCTTGTGTTAAGTTTAAACTCTTATTATCTACAAGAGGATTACATAGTATGCTATCTTCGTTTGTTTTTTTTTAATTCATTATCTTTTTTATATAAATAAGATTATTTCCTAAAATATCATTCTTCTGATAATTTTTTTCTTTTTAGGTTTATTTTCTTTATAACATTATTAATTGCTTAACCCAATTGCCCCGCCAATTGCTAAAAATTATATTCTATTTTGTAATTAAATTTATAAAAGGTCTTAGTTTTCGTGAACAATATTTTTAATTATTCTGTAAATGACCGAAGCGATTAAAATTGGTATTATCCACTAACTAACCTAAGTTCGGCTATGGGTCGACTACTAATTTTTTAGCTTTCGGTGTTTCCACTAGTCGACCCTTAAAAAATAAAAATGGTAAAATGGGGATTTAAACAAATTTAAACCAAAGAATAAATGATAAATGATTAGCAAAATGCATACAGCAAAAAAAAGCGAAAATACAAATAATAGGTTAATACTATTTGCTCATGCTCTATCCTTAGAAAATATAGTCTGATTTCTTATCTTTACCCGCCATTACATGACTGAGGTGTTCATTTTTTGCTGTAAAATATGTTTAAAGTGATATCAGAATAGGCATAAAATTCTATTTTAACGTTCCAAATGTACAACAGAGTAAAGACCAAGCATTAAAACGCTTTAAAAAATTATTTTTCTAATTTACAAGATTTTCCAAGCATGTTATCAAGCCCACCTTGGGATTGGGCGCATTTACCTTATATGCATTATTGCAATTATTGTATATTATTATAACCTATTTTTAACTTTAATAGATTGATACAGATGCTTTGGAGGCGCAAGTAGAAGAAAAAAAGAAAAGAGAACAGGAACAAAAACGGATTGACCAAATATATGAGGACCAGATGAAAAAAGCTGATCAACTGGCTATTGCTTATGAACAAAAACATAAAGAGGTAATAAAACTTGTGATACGAAGTACAAAAAATATTTTGTGAAATTTTTGGTGTGATTTGACTTTGGATTTTAAATTTTAAGGTATATCTTAATAGTATATTATAAGTATTAAAAGTGCATCTTTCTTTACGAGCGAATACAAAATTGCGAATAAAAATAAGCACTTTAGTCCGTATAATATATATACTATTTTTTTCCATAAGTAAAATTTAAAAAATTTGTTATAACCCTTTAGAATAAAATAGCACTTTTGATCCTAGGATTAAAAGTGTTCCTAAGCAACGAGCACATCTTTGTACGGTATAAGAATTGATAGCTTTTGCACCTGAAAATAGTACAAAAATGTCAACATTTTTTGACGGTTAGAGAAAAATTAATTAATAATGGCAAACGTTCATAGGTATTAAATATTTTATCTGTGAGTATATGCTTTAATAAAAATATAAAATTTTAAATAGAGGTAATGTTTCATAGCTTTTAAATAATTGTTGAATACTCGTTTTAACAATACCATATACCAGATACCTTAGATAATATAATTAGGTACATAGCGACTAGATAAGAATATTAAGAGTTGATATTATTTAAAGTTATGACACTTTTAGATTTTTTTACGCTGTATGAAACCTTAAAGAAATTAGGTTAAGTATTTTACATTAGGTTCTCGTTCGATTACTTGCCTGAAAAGTTTGGGACCACTTCAGTCCGGGTCCCGGGGTATAGCAAATTGAGTGTGCTAAGACCAGGACCGAAGTGGTCACATTCTAGAAAATTTGTAGGCGAGTAACCCAACGAGAACTTATTAAAACATGAATCCGCTACAAAACTATAGAACATATTTATGTATATTACAGTTACAATATTATCTTGAACAGCAAAGGTTGCTTTTGAAGCAAAAAATAATAATTTTAATGACAAAAAAATCTGAAAAGCGATAAAGAAAAGTATGACCGAAAATTACTAGTATGGTACGTTTCACAATAATTCGTTGATTTTTTTGTTTTACCTGCTATTGTTAGTCGTAAAACTTAATTTACTTTGGGTACCCGCATGTAGGTCCGGACTTAAAATTTCCTTTATTTATTATTGTACCCACTTTTTGGTATATTATGTAGGTTAAGGGCAAATTGCAGGTGTTGAATATTAGTCTAAATATGAGTCTTTTCGTCTTAGTTCATCAGTCGTTTGGAGTTTGTCAAGGAATTTTCGTGTGTGTTATTGAGCATCCAAAATAGCTAACCTAAACTATCAATATTAGTAGATAATCAGGACCTGTACCCTTTCAAAAGGTGCGGTGCCTACACAATAGATATTTGTCAAGCAACTTATTTATGATTGGGTTTTTCACTGAGGGTTGTCATTTAAATTTTTTTGCGGTTGAGAAATCAACGAATTATTGTGGAATGTACCATACTGTAAAATTTTTATTAGGTTCAACGGTATATTTTTTTCTTTTATTTTAATAGGATATATTATTTTAAATATAATAACGCTCCAAATGTTTTTTTTTAACTTTCGCGTCAAAATATTTAGCTTTTTTAATTTCAATCTAGAGTGTCTTGACTACGTTAAATGCGGTAATTTTAGATAAAGTAGCCATGAAAAAACCACTTTCTTTTTTGTTTTTGTTTTTTACTGCTCTTCTGGGTGGTTTAACGATACTAAAATGATACTTTTCGTTCCGCTTGAAAAATACTAATTCTGACCATATATAAGATTTTGCACAAACTTTTACTCTATCTTGAAAAGCCGTAAAAAATTAAAGACGATCAAATTTGTTTTTTCATGGCTACCTAATTTAAAATAAACAGTTTTTACTAATTCAAATATATAAAAATACATAATTTACCATAGGTGAATATTTATGTCATACACCGACATATAGAGTTATTTTTTATTTTTAAAAAAGGAACGAACCTTTTCTTAAAATTCCCTGGTATATAAGACTTATAAACTAATACATAAAATCCTATCGTAAGTTAAAGCACACACTATACGAGGTCTGTCCTGTAAATATGAGAACTGATCCAATATGGCGGCTGTGACGCGATGTACAGTCCCGGTCAAGAGCACACCATCTAACCTGACAGACCATGAGCCTACAATAGTCGTATGTACGTTAAACCGTGCGTACTGTGCCACTCGTGTTCGTTCCTGTTGTGCGTATTTTTACTGTTCATCGAGATGGAAATTAATGAAATCGTTGAGCAATAAGTCTACATTTTTTGTGAAGCTCGATAAAAATTTGGAAGAAATTACCAATGTGTTGAGTGCTATTTACGGTGATAATACTCTAAAGGAAACATCCCTTTTTAGGTGAATTAATTGGTTTAAAAATAGCCGAAAATACGTCTAGGATGAGGCAAGTCCCGAACGATCTTGAACCTCCTATGTTTATAGAAACATTGATCGTGTCCAGTGCATTTTTCTTTTTGGCCATCGATAATGACAAGGGGACAGCACACAGTCAATGTTTTTATGAACACAGGAGGTTGAAATCGTTCTGCATCATCCTTGGCGTCTACTCGACCATCTTCAAGACGTTTCTTCCACTTAAAAACGGATGTTTTCTTCACAGCATTTTCACCGTAAACAGCACTCAATGTATCGATAATTTCCTGATAATTTTAGCAAGTCTAGCCAGCAGTAATCCGCTCGTGAGCGGGGCTGTACCACGCGTCACAGCCGTCATATTGGATCAGTTCGCGTATTTACTGGACAGACCTCGTATAGGTTTAAAAAAATCAATAATTTTAATTATAAACCTGTACTTTTATGACACTCTAATGGGCATATTAAATTAAAAATTTTAAATATAATGATTCCAAGACCAAGAGGGAATGTGGGTGTATAAATTAGTTTCGTTTTCATTTAGCTTTAACGCGTTTTCCGCTAATTACTGTAAGGCACTCGCTTCAGCATGTCTGATTTTTAAATCTAGACTGTAACTGGTTTTATCTTTTACCATTATGATAGTGTCATCCGCGAAAAATATTAGATCGGTACCAAAATGATAACATTATTATAAATTAGATGAAGTTAAGTACCTGCTTGTAGGACAGAACTAAAAATGTTAATATCAGCTGAGCAATTGCTATACAGGATACTGTATAGAAATTCCTCACTGTATAATACACATAGCAACAAGGTATATACAGTGCGGTTTTTAAAAGTTCTTTCCCTCCCTTAACTTTTGAATAGAGAGCGGGTAAAATTTGGGTAAAAGGGTATCAGTGAAACTAATTCTTGACATAAAAATTATGGTGGTCACGTGACCTAGTGTCAAAACCACATTGTATACTTACAAATAGGTTAGGACTGTATATTTAAATTGTTTTAGGAGGAAAGAAAATTGCAACAGGAAATAAACAATTTTCGCAAGTACTTTCAAAGACCAGAAGACAGAAGAGAATTTGACTTAAATGATCCCCATTGTTTCAAAAAGCAGCTTCCCGCAAGATTGCATGATGAGGATCCGAGATTGGGTCCATCTTCAGCACAGAAGTGGGTCCATTTTTTAGTTAAAATTTTTAGGTTGCTATGTAATTAAAAATTATCTATAAAGATTATTTTATGAAGATATAAGCTCTTAAAATGACGATTTAAATTAAAAATTACTATTCCCTTATACTAACAAAAAAATGTAAAACCTAACACCAAACCACTTTACGGTTAAATATATAACCTACTTTTAATGAGACCAAAAATGAGCTCATGTATGAACATATAGAAGAATTTATTTATTTTGGTTTCAACACTGAGATCTGAGGTATATTATTATATAAATGACTTTATAGCGGAAGTATAATGGCATAGGTAAATATAAAATGTAATCTTGTAAGTTTATATACTTAATTGATTACTAATTAACCAGTTTCTTACAAATTTAAAATTAAAAGTTTTGTCATATTTTAAAGCTATAGCTCGGTAATTTAAGCTACCGTATTAAAAAAAACATCTTTTAATAACATTTTGTCATAATAATAAAAACAATAATATGTATATTAACGATTGCTTTATAAACAGTAGTTTATTATACAGTCGTCTGTCTTAATTTTTCACTCTTCTGTCCAAAACTACGTTAGAACTTATTTTTTACGTTATTATTATAAACATACACAACATAAAAATTATTATATCCAATTATGATTTTAAAAAGTAATTATTGATAATTTAAAGCAATTAAAGTTTTTTGATATGCTTATACCCACATTAGAGTTTTTCATTGCAGTAATACGCATGCCATAGTCCTGACACTGACAAGAGCAGGTCTGGTATAGAGGGGTTTTAGAATGTAATAGATAACAGAAATTATTAAGAACCTGTTTATAATGTAATCGAACATAAAATCTTGTATGTTATACGTACATTAACATAGTTTTATTGGTTTCGTAAGTTTAAAGCCGCGTCGTTCGTTAGCTCGCTCGCTCTTCGAAAAAAAATACATAAGATGGTGATTTCCCCTGTCTAGTTTTCTTTATATGGGTGTCCACTGTCGAAAAGTGATCATTTACAAATATCTGTGTGTTATCCCCAATTTATACTTCGTTTACCTTTACCCGCAATTATCTTAATCCCACATGCTTTTTCTAACCAAAACTCAGTTTAGTTTCAAAATTTCAACCAATCAAGGTGGTGTGAACTTTATATTTTCCAATATAGCAATTTTTACTAACGATTGGTATCTACAAAAAAAAGGCCCTTGTAATCTCTAACTGGATTAATAAATAGAAAACTAACAAAAATATTAAAAATAACAATATAAAAAAATATTTATTTTTAATTTTAAATTTTTATGTAAACAAGCAGTTCGGGTGTAAAATGTCTTTGTTAATCCAGGAAATTAACTCACTTTGTTTTGTGTCTCGGGTTAAATGATACTCTACGAGCGAAAAAGATGTTTTTTTGCGCTTTTATTACGCAACTAGCTATGTTTTATTATATTTTAGATTTCAAGGAGAAGACCTAGTAAACGAGCAGAGATTAAAAGTACAACGGGAACAAATTAAAGCTTGGCTTGATCAACAACTTCTGGAGAAAGAACAGGCAGAAAAAGAAAGGAAAATGGCAGAAGATGCTTACAAAGGTACCTACAGATACACGTCTTTAATAAAATAATATATACTAATAAGAAGGCTAAAATAGATTTAAAGCTTACTATTAGGATCTTGTTAAGGTTAGGTAAGGTGATCAGTTATTTGGTGTTTAAAAAAAAGTTAAATCAAACATTGTCAATTTTTAATGTTTAAGTTTCTGGCTTTTCTTTTCATTGTAATTAACTAGTAAAAACAATTTGTCTTAGCACTTTTTAATACACCAAGAATAAAGCTAATTATTTTTAATCCCCATTTTTTTTCCAAATGTCCCTTTTGGGCTTGTGTTATTCATTTATTTTGGTCAGTGCCACTGTAGATAGTTTAATATCTATAACTATCGTGTAACTGCTCTGTAGTAAATAAACAAAATAGCTAGTTTCGGTACATGTTACGAAATTGTAGTGTTTTATTACCATAGACAAGGTGGCTATTTATTGCTAAGCATTAATTGTTATGTACAAAAATCAAACTTTGGAGAATATCACGATTTGTCAGTTAAAGTGGTAAAAGTAAGAATTTCATATTTCAAAATCCAAATATGTATGATTACGAGAATATTTCTAACGAATCTAAAAACTCTGATATAGAAAATGAAGCAGAAGCTGCTATACGCACGCTAATTCCTTGGTACATTTTGATATATTTTAACTTTTAAGCACGCGTGCGTATGACTGTATTTTCGACATTAAAATGACGATTACAAAGTTATTGTTTTAAAAAGTTTTTACAAAAATATATTTATTACGTGAAAATACTACTTTTCCGCATAAATTCTAGGTCGAGAAATGCATGTTTGTTGCACAGCGTGGGGAATTTTGTTTTCCGCACAGTGTGCGAAAAAGTAGTATTTACCACACGTTTATATAAAAAAATCTGCATTCTTACTCTTGCGGAAAATATCTTTCCCGCACTTCACATATACAGGGTGTAAAAAGAATGATGCTCACGATTTTAATGAGCGATAGTGGAGCTTAAAACAAGTCAAAAAGTTTATATGACATAGGTGTCAAAACTTAACAGATTTTTGTCTAAACGATATCAAAATTACAAACTTTGGAAGCAATTATTTCTTAACCTTAACAATTGGAAACTTTGGTCCTATTCGCTTATCGGTAGATTCATTTGCTAATAAACTAAACTAAGTTTTAAATGTTTCTATGTACAAATAAAAAAATATATATTTTTACCCAGTTAAAAGTTTTAAAAACAATTGTCAACAGCGCTAACCAGAAGAAACCTTCTGCGTCGAGTAAGTCAGTTGTACATTGTGCTCTTCGGCCGCGCTATTTTTGTCTGTTTTAAAATCAGGAAAATATGCCGATATGTTATAAATTTACGACAACCGTAGTGCAGGTGTACTAAAGAGTTTTAAATACGCGATAATAGCAACCGAGAAATCTAGATAAAGAAGTTATGTTTTAAAATATAATAATTTGTGTTTTTAAAATAGATATTCAGTCTAATTTTGTGGTAAGTAAAACTATTTTTAAATTACAAATAAAAATCAAACAATAATTTATTGTTTTTTACTTAAATTTAATTCCAAATTAAATATCAAAATAAATTGCTGGACTTTTTTTAATTTTTTGTTTGTAAATAAATATCTCTTTAAAAAAATTGTAAATATGTAAAACTTCGCAAAAAGCGTTCGACATTCGACTTGCTGCGATGAAGCCAGTATATTGCCAAATTTTTTTAACTTTGAAATTCCTATTTCGAAAACAGTTAACTTTTCACCCATGTGTTTTTCGCTTTTTCAACTTGTTGTAAGCTCCACTATCGCCTATTAAAATCGTGAGTATCATACTTTTTACACCCTGTATAACGCTGTCCTATGCAGCCCAAAGAAAATGTTGCGATTATATTCAGCTTTTAGAATTTTGTAAACACCAAATTGTGGAGCAATGAAACTCAACCATTTTTTATTTATTCGGTAATCTAGAGATAATCTAGAGATAATAATATAAGTCCAATTAACTGCAAAATATTTTAAGTGTAAAATGTGCTGCTAAACAATTATTATTTATAATGTAAAAATTATTTAATATTGTAATCATTTTAGCTGCAGTTATTGCAAGAGATCAAAGGGCTATTGAATTAGATAATATTGAAAAAACTTGTCGAAGAAAACTTGAAGAAGCGACTACAAAATACAATTTAGCATTGGTATGTATTCGTAACAACCAGTTGGTAATTTTTAACAGTTATTTTATTATGGATTTTAAGCCGATAAAATAAATACTTTATTTAAATACAGCCAAACCACATAACAAACCAAGATTTATTCGTTTTTTGTTGGATGCAGGAGGTGGCATGTGTTTGATACTTGTTAAATTTTATATACAAAATGTGAAATATATTTTAAAAAACACACTTCTTCTCTACTTTAATTGGACTTTGTCATTAAAGTAGTAGAGAAAAATTATAAAAAAGTTTCATAATAAAGTTTCCTACATGAGGGGATTTTTTAAAAATCGCAAAATATATTACACTTGTTGCAAAGAAACTATACACAAAAAGAAAGAAAAAAAGCGTAGTCTTTTGCGTTATTTTCTTAATCCTTTAAATTTTTCCAATATAAAAATCTCTTTTTTCATTTGTTTTAACAAAAATTGTTAAGGGCTCGATTCGTGTGAAGTGGTCCCAATAAAAATAAATTGGTGGCTTCATCATTTTTTAAAATAATAAAACTTGTTTTCTCTAATTGTCAAGACTTAAAAATCTTTTTTTTTTTTAATTTGTTACTCATGCAGTTCATTTTATTAATGGCGGCCATTTTGGTTTTGAATGCGTACGTCTCATTTTCTATTTTAAGCGTTTACAAAAACATTTAATACAAGTAGAGTTAAATACATTCTGATTTCTTTTTTTATTTGTTGTTAGTATAAACACCAATAATATTAGTTATAATATAACTACCCTTAAATTTTTATGAATTTCAAAAAAATATTTTTTATTAATCCTTAATTTTAACTTTAAATAACTCTGACTGGCTTGTTGAAAAAATCTTAAATTTACACCAGTTAGAGTTTTATTGTATATGTTTCTAGAAATTTTAAAAAATCTTATGTATTGTACCGAGAAAGAAAGAAATAACACCTTGAAAATGACGAAAAATCAGTTCAGAGCAATATTTTTTGACACATTAAAAGACCTGCTAGAGGTTTCATATCGCATTCTGTACTTAAATCAATATCTTATTATACTTCATGTTGTAACAAATTTTGTGCAACATTTCATCTGGTTTCATCTTATTTCCACCTTGGGACCATGTCGGAATATAAAACTCTATCTTAAGACATGCCTGGTGTTTGCTCTGCAGTTTCACACTGTTTAGTTTATAAGCAGCCTTCTTGAACATTAAGTAGTGTGTTTTAAAGTTTTAATTTTATAGTCTTTAATATTAAGAAACAATGTTTCATGGAAAAATATGCATATTAGGAGTGTTATAAAACAGTGTATGGAACAGTACCAAAAGAATTGACTAATATAAGTGAGTTCTGTGATAAAAACCATCAAATTGTTTTTTTATGTACAACATCAGATGTCACAACTGTATTTAAGTACAATAAAAACATTTTTTGGTAAAATTTCTTTATTCATATTAGTTAAAAAAATGGGAAAAGTAGCTTTAGCACAAGTTTTTAATAAATTTATCCAAATTCATATTTAGTTTCTGAAAAATACCTATGTATTGTTTTAGGGTTATTTTTTATAAGAAAAAAAAAACTAATAAAATGTAAAGACCATCAGCAATATACTTACCAACATAAGAATGGTAAAATGTTGAATACTGCTTTTTTTGTTTTGGGTGTATTACCACCATCAAAATTGAGAAAATTAAGCTCATATAAAACTAGAGATAGTATCTGAAAAAATTTTAAAAATCTCGAGCTATTTTTTGAACCAAAAGTACATAGCTTAACACGCACAATACTTTTAAAGTTACAAATGTTTTTGTAAATTCTTACAATAATAAAATTTGATGTGTTTAAAACCAAAATGGCCGCCATCAATAAACTGCTTGAGTTAAAAATAAAAAAAAAATTTTTAAGTCCTAAGATAGAGGAAAATAAACTGGAGAGCTTCATTCGTTTAAAAGATGGTTAAGGCTTGAATTACTTTAAATAGAATGACTTTAAAGCAATTATTGTCCTCAGCAATTATTCATAATGTTAAACAATTGCTAAGATGCCCAAATGTTCCGATTTTTGTAAAAAAAGGTTTAAAAGCTTAATATCTCTAGTATATGTTAAAAGAAATTTAAATGTCTAGGTTTAATATTTTGGACTCTACTCGATTTGCAATATTGTCCAATTTTTTAAACGAAATTGGATAAAAAAGATATTGTGCAAAAACTATCGAATGGATTTTATTGAAATTCTGTAAGATGATTTAACAACGTTTATTCTACTACATTTTTTTGTCTTGATTTTTAGTTTATTGCTATTTAACCAAACGCTCACCACATTTTGCGATCTAACCAATTCGATCTTGTAGAAAATTTCGGTAAGAAACTTTTCTTACCCTCCAATTTTTTTCTAGGACCGATACTCACAAAGTTATGAGCGATTTAAATTTAAAAATATGTTTTTTTCGTGCTATACGATACGATATAAAATATAACATTTTTCTAATGAAACACCCGACTTATTATTATCTGTTTAATAAAGGTTAACTTTATAAGTTGATTTTAGGCCGAAGAGAAATGTAAAGCAAATATGAATAAAACGCAACAAATAGCGGAAGACAATACTGCCGAAATATATAATACTTTAACCAGCGACCTACTAACAGAAAATCCAGACGTAGCTCAGAGTAACATGGGTCCAGGAAAAAAGATAGCGTTTATGTATAAAGGCATGTCGGATGAGGAAAAACAGCAGATAAGAAAAGAGCAGCTGCTGCAAGCTGAAGAAGCCAGAGTAAGAACTGTTTTACTTTTTTATTTATTCTCTTTCACACCTAATAAAATTATGGACAGTGCATGCATCCATGACTAATTTAAGGTATTAAGACAATGCATTAAGTTACAGTTAAACAAAATCTAGTATAATAGTTTGTGAAATAAATCTACAAAAAATAGTCAATTGTGAGCAAGGGTATATGTAAACAGATGGTTAATTTTATGATAACTTTATTTTAATTCGGTTCCTTTTTTTACTAAAATAAATATGCCTTTATTCTTTGAGCCCGTAAAAAAATTTAATTACACCCATGACACTGAAGATCTCCCTTAATTAAAGTCTTGTTTTTCAGCAGATTTTAATTTAATCAAGTATTCATTTAAATCTAGATTCTCAACAAATTCTGTTAATTCGTGCATGACTCACACAATGCAAGAATCGAGACCCTTCAATTTTATACAAAATTATGCCAAATTTTAAGATCTCCCCTTGCAGTTTATATTTCGATTCCCAAAAAAAAAATCTGTTAACGCACACCTATGCCAATCCAGACCGACTTCAATATATTATACCAATTTAACGTAAATGTTACTATATGCTTCCAAATTTGCATTCCAGAGCAGGTTTATTGTGTTCATATGCCATTACAGGAAGAACCTGTAATGGGCATGTCCCTTTTTAAAAAATTCTTCCTCTTTTTGAAAATTTGTTCCAAAAACGGTTGGGGTTTAAAAGGAATTTTGCCCTCCCCGGACCCCGGGTTTTTTAATTTTTTAAAAATTTAAATTTTTTTTTTTTTTTTAAAAAAAAAAAAAAAACCCCCCCCCCCGTTCCCAAAAAACCCCTTTTCCCCCTTTGGGTTTCCCTTTTGGTTTTTTGGAAAAAAAAACCCCAAAAAGGGGGGGGAAAAATTTTTGGGGTTTCCCCCCCCACGGGGAGGGGGCCCCCATTTTTCCGCCCCCCGGGGGGGAAAGGGGCCCAGGGGCCCCCCTTCCTTTTTTTTTCAAACCTTGGGGTTTAACACAAGTCTTTTTTCAACGGGCTAAACCTTATTAATTTTTTGTCTTGTTTGATTTGAGGATGGGGTAAGGTCCGGTTTACAAAAAATCCTATGGGAAACAATAGTGGAACCAATTAAAACCAAAAAAAAATAATTTTTTTTTTGAAGGGAAAATAAAAAAAAAATAACTAAAAAAGAATTTCCTTTTTTCCCGTTTTCAGCTAATATTTACTTTTTAAAAAAATGATTTTTTGGCGCTTTTTTTTTCTTAAAAAGAAAGAACTTTAAAAAAAACAAAAATTTTTCATATTCAATGGGAACAAAAAAAAAAAAGAATTTGGAATACAAAAAAAAGGGGGAAATTCCCAAAAAAATGGGTTTAAAAAAAGGGTGGCCCCGTTTAAAAATTTAAATAAAAATATTTTTAAATTTTGGGAGTAGACTTTTTTTTGGGGAACACAAAATTTTTTTCTTTAAAAATTCGGTCTTTTTTATGGGCATGCGTCAAATAGAAAAAAGGGGGGAAAAACCCTTTTTTTGGGGGGCCGTATAACCATCACATTTTACTATTATTTATTCAGCAGCTGTGCCAAAATCAGAAGGTAATTTATAAATTACATGACATTATATATTTGACATTTTGAGGGTTGCTAAAAGACACAAAATTTTTGTGGGTCAATAAATTTTCCGACGTTTGCATTATGAAATCCTAAAAAGAGAATAAAAAAGAGTTATTCTTTAAATTACTTACACATTGTCAAACTGACTTGTTTGCTCCAATTCTCAGAATCTTCGAACATAAAAAAGTTGTGGGTTACGCAGAAATGAATACAGTTCAAAGTTTTAGAGAAGATTTTTTATTTTAAAGCCGGGACCGATACCCATAATATTAGTAAAAAAAAACAAAATATACTTGCTCGTGTTTTTTTATTTTAAAGAAAACAAAAGAAATGGGTTATTAGTAGTTTTAAATTATCATTTAATTTTGCTTAAAAAAGTACTATTTTAAATATACCTACATAGTACATCTGTAATAAAAACCAAGGCCGCCGGCAAGGGGGGTCAGGGAGGGTCCGTCGACCCCCTCTGGGTTTTTAAAAATTACTTAAAATATATAACAACTCCCGTCTAAATCCTTAAATATTGCAATATCGCCTAGAAATGTAAATAGGTCTGAATATTACTTAGTAATTAAGGTTGTGGTATTTTATTTGTGTTTTTAATTCAATTAATTCTAAACTAATAAATTGAGTCACAGTTTTTGACCCCCTCTACATTTTTTTCTGGCGGCGGCCCTTATAAAAACCAAAAATTTTTAAAATTTTGCAGAATTACATTGCACGAAAATTCTTCGCACATTATTCTGGCCAGCGAATTTTGGTTATATTAACTAAGTATTAAGAAAAGCGTATAAGAAAGAGCAATCCTGTTTGCACATTTTTAAAACACATTTTAATGTGTTAAAATTTTAAGCCTAACTTCATTCAATTTGGAGATAAAGGGCGTTTTTGAATTTTTGTCGATTTTATAAATCGGTTAATACAAAAGATAAAAAACAATATTAAAAGGCAACTTTTTGTAGATTTTTAGGTACAATTTAGTGGCGTACCTTTTTTTTTTTAAAGCTTTTTGAGCTATTACACAAACTTAAGTTTTTTTTTAATGAATTAATGTTTAATTATTATTTTACTACTTGACTGCAAGCTAAACTACTTTTTAATTTCTATTGAGGGAGTTGTTCAGTTTGCAGTCAAAAAAAAAAAAAAAATTTTAAATATATTTATATATTTTATATAATATATATATATATATATATATATATATATATATATATTATATATAATTAGTAGGAGAGTAACGGGACATCCCAAAAAAAAAAAATTATTATTTCAACGTTGCCAAGTTTATTTTCCCTACTGGGGGGAAAATTTTTAAAAAATAATATTTTTATTACCCCCGGGGATTCTCCTGTCAACGTTAGTATGATATCAAGTTACCGATTTTTATTCTTGCATTCTTGAGATAAAAACCTGCATTTTTAGGAAAAAACATAAAGACATAGCATTTTATTGTAAAAATTAACATAACCCTTAGATTGATGTGGTGTGAAAAATTTTCCTCCTTTCACTTGAATCTTAGTAAGAAATGAGTTGGCTTTTTTTTCAAAATAATAAAGAAGGCGTGTGATTTGCCTTTAAAAATTATTAATCGAGAAGGCGTGCTATTCATTTGTTTGTCATGTCATGGAAACCTCAGAAGTTTTTCCCCAAAACAATTAATCTGACACAATAATTGAAAATTTTTACGAATTGGCAAATATTGGTGCGTTATTATGGCCTTTGTATTTACCAAAACGCAAATCGAAATTCTTATTTTTCGAGGATATGGGGAAAAAAAAGATCTTATCAAAAGTTTGCAATTTGTTTTCCCTTACCCAAAAAAAACAGAAAAAAAAATCTACTTCGGGACAGTAAAAAATTTTTTCTTGAAACCGGGGGAGTGAAAAAAAACCTGGATCGGGGAGACCGAAAACTGCACTAATGATGAGAAAAAGTTAAATTTTTTTTGGAACCAAAAAAAACCCTAAGACAAGTACCACACAATTCCCCTTTTTAATTCCAAATAATCAGAAATCAGTCCGAAATATTTTGTGCGAAGAAAAATTCAAACCCTACAAAGTTACTTACCTTCATGTTTCAAAAAGATGATCCGGATCGTCGGCCCAGTTTGCAGAAACTATTATGGAAAAGATAAATAACAACCCCAATTTCCACCAAAAAATTCTGTTTAGCGAAACCCAAATTTTTTTCCTTAATGGACAAGTGAACCGTCAAAAATTTTAGATTCTGGAGAAAAACAATCCTCGCTGGATATCGGAACTTCACACCAGTCCCCCGGAAAAAAATTTAAAGTTTGGGCGGGAATTTTGGGCAACCACATCATTGGCCCCTTTTTCCAAAATAGAGGAAAAATTTGACGGGACAAAAGTATCTTGATCTGCTTAGACAACGCATAATCCCCCAAATTGGAATTTAAATGAAAACATCGATGACATTTGGTACCAGCACGATGGGCTCCAGCTCATTTCCCAAGGGGGCATCGATTTTTTTTAAATATCCGTTTTCCCCGAAAGATGGATTGGAAGACGTGGCACTCTGGAAGGGCCCCGCTCGATCCCCAGACCTGACTCCACTAATTTTTTTTTTGGGGCATCTAAAGTGCAAGTTTATAAAGATCGGCCCAACGATTTAAAGAACTTGGGCAAAAAAATTTTTGGAAAAAGCTGCACAAATTAGTCCGGTGTTATCGAACAAATTTTGGGGAATTTTTTGGGCGCCTCGGTTTTTTTTAGCCAAGATGGCAGTCATTTTGAGCACCTGATTAAGTAGATAAGTACTTTGTTGTTGTTTTTTTTTCTCATATTGTTATTAATAATTACTTGTTTAATAATTTTAAATTTTTCCCCTTTTTTCCCTTTTCTTTGCTTTTTTTTTAAAAATAGTAACTTGGCAACATCGCAAACACAATTTTTAATTTTAGAATGCCCCGTTACCCTCCTGTACTAATTTTAACCATTTTTTTGGGTTGGGGGGCTTTCAAGATAATTGGCAATAACTTATCGTTTCGTATTTATATCTCCGAAATTGTCATATAAAAAAAAAAAATATCAGGTCATAATAAGATTAAAGGGCAATCGTTTCAAAAAAAAAAATTAGGGTATTCCCCCTTTAAAAATTTTAAAATTCCCCCACCTACAGAGAAAAAATAAATTTGGCAACGTTGCAGTACAATTTTTAATTTATCATATCCAGTTACCCCTTCGTACCAAATTTGGTCAATTTATGTTTTATGGTTTAGATAATTGATTCCGGGTTTTTTTTTCTAATTTTATATATATATATATATATATATATATATATATATATATATATATATATATATATATATATATATATATATATATATATATATATATATATATATATATATCCCAAAAATTTGTTTCAAAAAAAAAATTGTGTTACAGGGAACAAAGAAAAAAACTTGCAGACGAGAACAAAAAACTTGCGGAAGAACAACAAGCTCGAAAAAATTATTTAAATAAAATTGTATACGCAAATCGGGCTACCGAAGAATATTTTGATCAATTTAATAAATCGTCCAGATAATATTTTATAAAGCTTTATGCGTCTGTTGTAAATAAATATTTTAGTCATAAATATTGTTTTTCTTAACATAACATACCTATAAAATGTTTTGCTTATTTTACCTGTACCGTGATGTTTTCCCCACTACTTGGCCTTGAATAAAAGAGGTTTGCAAATTTATTCTACATTTTGGGGTAACAAAATATACTTTTAGTTTTTTATAGTAGTTAAAATTGTAAATATTAACTATTGTCAAGCGGTAAATTGAAATCCCACACACAAAATGGAAAATAATCAACTACTGGCTTTCTCATTAATTTAAGGCAAAAATATTCTTAAGGTTTACTAATCAGCACCAAAAAATAAAAACCCTAAAAAAACCCCCCCAAAAAAAAACTTAAAAAAAAATTTCCCAAAAAACTTTTTCAGGGGAAGCCTTTTTATAATATGTTTTTGTTTTTTTATGCGTTTTAATGGTCTGGAATTTCCCAAAATTTATTCTTCCGGGGTCTTATAAATGACTTTTTTTTTGGTTTTCGTTTATATTGTATGGTTTGTTTTTTTTGGGACTTGGTTTTTTTTTTAAATAAATTTTTTTTTACCTTTTCGTTGAATTTTATTTGTTGCCGGAAATACCATACCCCCACCTTTCTGGTCTTTTTTAATATTTAAAATTTTTCCCAGTCCAATAACCTAGTGTCATTTATGACAAAACTCATTAAAAAGCAAGATATAAAATTTTCCCTTTTTTTAAAAAAAATTTCTTAAAATTTAGTTTAATTTTGTTAGTTTCTGTCTTGACAAGGGTTTGGACTTGCCACCGAAACGTAGACTAATATTTGTAATTTTTTTGGGTTTTTTGGGGGGTTTTCTTCTTTTTTCTTGCAGGCGATCTGCAAGTTCATAGGGGTCAATAGGGCTGGACAGGGTCAGCCCGTATACCCCGGGACCCGGACCATTTTCCAAAAAGTAGAAAGGCGAGTAACCCAAATAAAATAAATAATTATAATAAAAAATATAACAAAAAATTTTTGATATCCTAAAATTGAATTTTAATACCAAAAATAAGTTAATAAAAATTAGGTTACACTAGGTACCTATAAAATGATATTTTTTCGCCTTTTATCTTCCTGATGGGCAATTTATAGCTGAACATGACTCAACTATTTTTATATCTTGGAGTTTCAAATTAAAAAACAATCGCAACGCTCCAAAACAAATTAAAAAATGAAAAAACTACGACGTACACACACTTTAAACCACTGACGATTAACCTTTTAAAACATTAATGATAAAAACCTAAAAAACGATTTTTAAAAGTTGAATTATATATTTTTGCCCGTTTAAACGCTATTCTTCTCTTGATAATTGTTTTAGTCTGGTAGCTTCAATTTTATTACGAATTCTACTTATAGAATTTTTTTTAGGAAAATAACAATTTATTAAAAGTAAACTTTTTTAAATTAATGTTTAAAATTTATCCATGCACCCCTTGAGAATATTTTAAATGGTTATAAAATATTTACGTTAAACAATTGGTAGACACAGGGTTATTTTGCGAGAAAGGCACAGTCATAGGCGTGCATACAGTGGGTGCCGTGGGTGCCGTGGCACCCCCACTAATCTGAAAAAGATTACTGTATTTAAAATATGAAAATTATTCATCGAAGTGTGTAAGCTTTCACGGCCGATTTTAACTACATTATATGGGTTTTCCGGGCTTCTTTGCCGTGGTCTCTTGATATTTCCACCTGACGTTTCGTCTACTACTGCGGCAAACATTATCAAAGGTGGCACCGAGGTCGAAGAACTGTTCCTGACGAAACAGTCAACCGTGAGCCGACAGGAAGAGTTCTTCGACCTCGGACCCACCTTTGATAATGTCTGTCGCAGTAGTAGACCATGGCAAAGAAGCCCGGAAAACCCATATAATGTAATGAAAATTATTATTTGATAAGGTTCGATTTAAAAATTACAATCCTTAGATTCAAATGTATAAACTGTATCGTATCCAGTTTTATTTACTTCATTATTATTATTATTAATATTATTTACAAAGATTCGACATGATGTATCCTATGGCTCTGACACCATAGGGCGTCATGCGGAAGGCCATTCGTATCGAAGACCACTCCTCGCGTCCGCTTGGTCAGTGATCTTCGGGCAAATTCATTTGCCTCAGTAAACGAAGGGACCCAAGGACAAAAGAATTCTGCATTTTCATCACCAGTTGTTTGGATGAATGTTGGCATGCGGGAATACACTTCAGCTCCCCCAACACATTTTCCTTCATGCCTCCCAAAACGCCGACAATGAGGACAACCAATCGCACGTTATACTCCGGATAGAGCCTCCGAAGTTTGCCAAGAAGATCCTGATATTTGGCTCGTTTCTCCCGTTCCTTTATATCAATGTTAGTTTCCGCTGGGGCGGAGAACTCAATCACATACCTGGAATTATTCCTTTTATCAAGGAGAACGATATCAGGTTTATTGGCGCGAACTTGATGCGTAGTTGGAAATGCATAATTTCAATATATGCGACAATTATCATTTTCCACTACTGCCTCGATATCGCCGGGAGCAAATGGCAGAATTGCTGTTTCATCGATGCCGTAATAATGTCTGAGGTGATAATAAAGTACCCGAAGCCCATCGTTATGTCGGTGGATGTAATTACTAACAGCATGCACTGGACAAGCTGACAATAAGTGCATAAGTGTTTCGGGTTGTTGTCGACAGGCTCGACAAGCAGTATCAGGAATGTTAGAAAACTGACTTCGGTATACCAATGTGTTTATCACCCCATCCTGGCATGCTAGTAGGAAACCTTCGGTCTCAGACTTGAGCTCAGCAGATTTCAAAAACCCAAACGTGAGGTTTCGAGATAGATTAAGTCTTTTATGTTTCGGTAAAATACTCCGTGTTGCGGCTTATTAATGTGATCTTCTAAGAGCATCTGCTGTTCTGCTCTTTTAACTGCAATTCTTACGGCTTTAGTCTCAAGTCTTGTAAGTGATTGGTCGTCGTTTGGATCTATTGCAAATCTGAGACGAACTCGCTCTCGCTCCCCTTTAAATAGAAACGCTCCAACATTAGCTATTTCGTGTGCACTTACCAGCTGCATCAGTGGATCAGTACTATTGGCAACTTGACAAGCAAGTCTTAGAACCAGTCGATCATGCATACACTCCAAGCGTAAAAAGCCACGACCTCCCTGGTGGCGTGGGAGGTAAATACGGGATGTTGATGAGCGCGGAAGGATGCTACGGTGAAGATGCATCATTTTCGTGTGGCTGACGTCCAGCTCGCGTAATTCCTCTCACGTCCACCTAACTACTCCAAAAGAGTTAAGCAATACAGGAACTGCTTATATGTTAGTAGCAACAACCCTATTTATTCCAGATAATTCGATTCTCAAATTATCCATAAACGTCGCCTGTAACTGTTTCTGAGCTCGGTCTTTAAGCTCTTAACATCTTGAGTCCGGTTTTGGTCGATTCCAAAATATCGTAATTCTCGTTGTTTGTAGAAGGGGGCGGGACTATCGGCGTGGTCAGTTTTAAATCGTTTCCGTACCGGCCCTTAATTAGTTTGTTTGGGACACCGCGAGGCCGAACTCCTTTCCAAATTCGGGCATATTCGGAACCATTTTAAAAAGATGCTGTATTATGCTGCTGTTATTATTATTATTATTGTTATTATTATTATTATCTTGGCACCCACACCAGCTTTACCCTGCGCACGCCTATGGGCACAGTATCATATTAGCGACATTCTTCGTATTAAAAATAAATGAGAATAGCCCGTAGAATCTAGTACAATAGTTAAGAAAATTATTTAAATTAAAATAAATGAGATTCAACATACAATTACCATTTTTCTAATGCCACACCTTATTTACTGGTTCGCTTTTGAAAGCGTTTTTTTCGACTTGTTTTAATGAAAAGAACTTTGCTCGGTTTAGTGTACTTATTCTTTAGCTACAAGAGAACTTTATTGTATGTTTTACTTTTGACAGTTCCTGTATATTAAAAGTAATAATAAACGCTAGACTCTAACAGAATATTGACTTCTTATGTTTTGACTTTTTAGATATTTATTGTTGTATTTTTTATTTTTTAATTTAAATTGCAGATTTCTTATAGCTGTTAATTTTTTTTTTACTAAAAATGGACACGAAATCCTTCCGTTTCAAAAAAAAACTAACTAATACATGAGGGGTACTTTTACGTCGTATTTGTTTTATTTTTTGTTTTAGTATAAATCATTTTTCTTGTGTGTTCTTTGGGATTCTACGGAAAAGAAAGCAAAATGGCTGTTTCACTTTTTTTTAATTTAAGAAATGTCACAAATATGACCTATTGTAACTTTTTAGTGTGATCATTCTGTATATGAACGGTCATAGAAACCTAACATTTTTTAATCTTTTAATAAAACTGTTAAAACAGGAAGATGGAATCAATTTTATATTTACCTTTTTGTAAGGTTGTGTTCATTGTTTATGCCTAAAAACATACTAAAATATATTAAAAGTCAGGCAAAAGACAAAATCGTTTTTATTTAAACTAATATTAAAGTGGAATATCTGATAGTTAGACTGAATTGATAGTTCCACAACAGAAACCACTTGGGAGTTAGGGCTTTAGAGTTTAAAATATATTTTTAGAGTGCTAGGCCTTTACAGTCAAACCGATATTTGATGTTAACACAAGCTTTAAATTTTTCGCAATTACAATACAAGTCAACATATTTATTATTTAAAATTAAAACATGGCAACAAAAAAGCAATTATTAGTATTTTGGTGATTACTTGTATCACTTTAGTTGTATGTTAAAAAGCTCTTTATCTCAAAAAGTAGCAAAAATTAAATATTTTTAAACCTATGAATTAAAACCTTTTTCAGGCATATAATTATATTAATAAAAAATATTATATAACCCAAGCTTTGTGAACGACCCTGTATAAAATAATTATGTTAATAAATTATTATTTAGTCAAATTTAATAAAATTATATGATTATTTCTTATCACAGTTATCACATTCTAATCACTTTGTTTTATGTTTTAGTGATTATTTACAACCATCAGGTATAAGAAATAAAAATTACATTTGTGGTAATCATGCTATTATTTATCGACATTGTTAATTGGTATATTGCTTATAATCTTATCTTATCTAGACGTGAATAGCTTTTGATGCGAGTATTATTATTCGGAGAAGTGAGTTTGTTGCATACTGTTTTTATTTGTAGCAAAAGGTTTTGTGTGAAGTGATTGTTTAATAAAAATGGCACACGGGAAGCTCGACGTTGATAATATAATCAAAAAATTGACTGCTCCTGATGGTGAGTAAACAAAAACCGCCTAAGATTATTAATTGTTTAGTTTTGTTTTTCTTAGGATTTGGTTTCTTTTTAAATCTCTTCTTAATTTAAACCTTCAAAAAATTTAATTCATCTTAAACTAAAATATATTTTTTATTTCATGTGAAGAAACAATTCTTAAATTATTTTGGTTTGCTTTTAACACATATTTTTAAAACGGTATTGTTTTAAAACTACAAGTAGTCAGCCAACATAAAAATAATTTTAAAAAGTCAGTCAGATTAGGAATCAGCTGATCGCCTAGAAACGACACATGTAAACAAACAAAAAATTTAAATAATGAAGAAATTTTTATTAGTACTCAAATACCAACACCATCATCTCAATTGCCGACACCAGACAAAAACTTTAAAATCCCCGGACATTAAGGTAAAATTGATTTTTGTTGGTTTGCCTTACATTGCCGACGCCGAGCCGGAAAAATTTTAAAAAAATCATGGACATTTGGGTTAAAGTAGTTTACTCGCGACAGTCGTAGACAAAAGTGTCGCCTTAGAGCAGTGGCGGCTCCTCCATTAAGTCATTTGGTCAATGACCTCCCAATATTTTTGACTAATATTTCCAAACAAAAACATAATAATGATATAAATGAAAAAAACTATTTTTTTTTAATTTTTTTAAATTTTCCTTTATTATTCTAAGCATATAAACTCGTTGATCAATTACTGAATTCCACAAGCTTCGCGCAGCGATCTCCAGATTGGTGGTTTCGTTTGTTGGCCAAAAACCGGGCTGCCTGTCTTCATTGACCGCATTGTTTTAAACGAAGCCGAGTCGAGTTTTCCCGATCTAATTTACGATTGGGCGATTTTGGCTGCTTTCCGAAGCAGTGTAATCGCATGATCTGGGTCAACAGCCGCGAAGAGAAAAATTACGCATTTTTCAAGGTGTTTGTTTGTTATACGGTTATTATAGAACAGATTATATACGATTTTAGGAATTTATTTTTTGTTGGTGTATGTTTTTGTAATGGTAATTCGAAAACAGTGCATTTGTTGACAATTTTGTGTACGTTACGTTACCGATGACAACTGTAGAGAGCGAGAGATGCTTCTCTACATTAAATAGAATAAGGAAATTTTTACGCAACGCAATGGGGGAAGGTAGACTCTGCGTTGGCCATGTTAAGTATTGAAAAGGCCTTTCTAAATAATATTGCAAATTACAATAAAGAAGTAATCAATCATTTTGTAAGTGCCAAAGAGAGAAGGATTAAACTAAAATTTATGACTATTTAGGTAAGTTAAGTAACCCTTTTTATTTTTTATCATATAAATAATATGCTTATTTTTAATCTATAAGCTGCCGTCATACCTCTGGCATAGCGATATTACTTACTGTCGGGTGCGAGATTTTTTTTTTAGAATATATTGTGCAATTTTTCTGTTTAAACAGATGTCGATGCATATTATTTGTTATATTGTTATGTTTCTTTATAAATAGAAATATAATTCTTCAAATAAAATAACCTTGCTAAATCATTTATTATTGAATTTTCTTTTTTGTTTTTTCTTTGGAGTAAACGTCTATGTGAAATAAAATGCCTATTTTTTTTTTAACTAAAAATCAGTTAAGCCATATGCATTTGAAATTTTAACTAATGACCTCCCCGAAAGATTGACCACGAGCCGCCACTGCCTTAAAGGGAGTTAAGCTGGAGTCTCATGCGTCCGATTTCCGACCATCCGACGTACGAAAATTTTTTAAATTTTGTGTCGGAAAACTTGCATGTCTCATTGATCCGAATTTTGGATCCGATATCCAGTCAAAAGAAAAGAAAATAAGAGCTTTTGAAGGTCAACCTGTGAAACTGCAATGAAAAAAAGAGAAATTAATAACCTAACGGAACTAAAATATTATTTAATGGAAGAAGAAAAAGTGGTTGTTGTGTATGAGGTAAATTCAGGTTAAGGTTAAAATGTTTTAAAAATGTTAAATTATAACTGTTTATTTTAATATTCAATATCAATTGAAATTAAACCAACAAAATAAATATAGTAAGGTTAGAAGACCAGAAAGAAACGTCCGACATCGTACAAAATTAAAATTAATTTAACTCCATCCGACGTCGGATAAAATGTTAAAATATTCGGACGAAAAATGGCGCCAAAATGTTCTGACCAATCAAAATACTTTCGGATGATCGGATCGTCGGAAATCGGACGCATGAGACTCCGGCTTAAAGCCCGGCCCGTCTACAAGTCAAATCGAGATTGGGATAAACAACTTTTATCTTCGTCTCTTTCAAGCCATCCGCGCCGAACTCGCCCATCTCTCTCTAACAATAATTGATTGCTGAACGTCCGGGATTCCCTTGACTAGTACCAGTACGGATCATTAGGTATATTTTTTCCTAATTTAGTTTAATTCGTGATGCAGTATTTTAATGAACCACAAATTTATGGCTGTTCCAACTAAGATCGAATACGCTTTACCAAAAATTATTCTCAATGCTTAAAAACATTATTTTTGCGGGATATTGTACACAATACATGAGGTCTGTTTGTTATTCAGTAATATTTTACACTATTTTACAGTTTGTGGACCCACCCAGTCCTAAAATATACCTTTCATAATAACGACTACGTAAAAAAAGAAAAAATATACACTTTTTTTTAATGACAAACAGACCTATGTAAACTTTTAAAAATCAATATATTTTTGACAAAACGTTAAAAAATCTTTTTTCCTACGAGCGTGCGGAAAAGTCCACTTTTCCGCACGCATTTAGGCAAAATTGCACTTTACCCCCCGGGGGGAAAAAGGGAAATTTTCTGACGCCGGGGGAAAAGAAAATACCTAAAATCTTACAGGTAAACAAGATTTATATGTATTTTAGAAATTGTAGGCTATTTCATGCAATTGAAGCCACAAGTTTTAGTTTATTCTCTTTTTTTTTTTGTTACTTCGTAATTTTCAATATTTTAACTAAAACACAAAAAAACATTTTTTTTAAATTTCCCTGTATAAAAATAATAATAAATTTTTTGACAAGCCAACAAATTTAAATTGGGATTTTAAACATGCAGTTTTTTCTTTGTTTCCCTATGAAAAGAATTCACAAATGAATTTCAAAAAAACCCAAAATTTTTTAAATTTAAAAAGGGGTCATAATATTTTTTAAATTTAAAAAAAAACCGACAAAAATAATTTTTAAAAAAGAGTAGTTCCTTTTTTGGAGTACCGGATTCTATCCGGATGCAGCAAATACCGTAAGTTTGAATTTATTACCAGCAAAATCGAAAAATATGAGAATCAATATAGTCATTTCGAAAACTGGTGCTCCAGCAAGGGGACAAAAGTATTAAAGAAGAAGTGTTCTTGGCCTATTTTGCGGATTTGCAAAAAACATATAAACCTAATAATTTATGGAGTAAAGTACTTATGTTAAAATGTGTCCTTAAAGTGAAAAGGAACCTTGATTTAAGTTCATATTTCAAGCTAACATCAACACTTAAACACCAAAACGGGGGATACCGGCCAAAAAATAAAAAAACTTTCAGCAAAGAAGAAGTTTCAAGATTCATGAAAGAAGCACCTGATATTATTTACCTTCTAATAAAAGTTGCTACAATTTTTGGATTAGCCGGTGCTTGTGGAGAGATGAACTTACAAAAATAATGATTGATGACATACAGGATAATGAAAATTTGATAGTGGTGAAAATTCCTGACAGTAAAAATAACACTTCCAGAATCTTTGTAGTGTCCGATGAAACAAATAACGGACTTTATCTGCAATTGTACCGTAAATATCAATTTTCAAAAACACATACCCACACAAGTTTTTTGTCCAGTATCAAAGAAGGAAGGGGTAATTCTGAAAACCTTAGAATTGCTTCCCTAAATTTAAAACCCAAATTGGAAAGTTTTCGTATCGTTGCGAAAAAAAACAAGTTTTCTATTAACATTTCAAATAAAAAGTTGAAAAAACCAAACAACCCCCTTACTAATAATTTCCCTCTCTTCTGCCCCAAAGAATTCGTTTGAATTTTTAAAAACCAATAAGGGTTTTTTTTAAATATTTAAACAAAAACCCTTTATAAAATGTTTATATTCTTTCAGATTAAACATAATTTAAAAAATAATCATTCTTTAATATTGGTATTATCTGACGCTCGTGGGAAAAAATTTTTTTCCTACGCTTGCGCAATTTTTCCGCACTTGATTGTTCCCGAACTCTGCTTCGCGTCGTTCGGGAAAGGGAGTCGCAAAGTATCACTTATTGTTAGAAAAAAAACTTTTTTATTTTCTTATACTCTGATTATTATTGCATTAGTTTTTAAAAAATATCATACGAACCGTCTTTGAGATATTCCAAAATGAATGCATGGCTTTACATACAGATATCGACAACGTTAATAATGCACAATTTGATTGTTAAAATCTCGTTTTACAGATAATATTTTTTTTTTAATTAGATAAAAGACACTTTTATTAAACCCATACTTTAATTTTATTTAATTCTTAAGAAAAGCCGTTTAACAGTAAACTACCTTAAATTGATTTTTATTGTTCAGGCACCCCTGAAAAGAATATATTTACAATAAAAATAATTAATTAATTTAGTAATTAAAACTAAAAATACTTTAATTATCCATAAATATACATTACGCTCATTTATTTATAAAATTTATACTACGTAAAAATATTTTATTATTAAAAGGTAAATGTAATAACATTTTGTTTTAAATAAACCCAAATAAAATATTTAAACCTTATATAAATAATAAAATACCAAATACAATTATTGAATCATATTTTATATATATATATATATATATATATATATATATATATATATATATATATATATATATATATATATATATATATATATATTTTCACATAGAATCAAAAAGGGATCCTCCAGAAATTATCTCAATAGAGGAGCAGTAAAGATGTTATGCTCAGTTCTAACTATTTTATTCCAATATCTAGCTTCGCCTACGAGCTTCATCAGGATAGCTAAAAACAATAGAAAAATGTAGAAACAGTAGAAAATGTGTTGTGATTGTTTATATACATATATGTATTTTTATTTATACGATCCACCGCTCCAGTGTCGTCATGACCCCGTAGAGGAGTAACTACATATTTTGTAAGTAAAAATCTAATTGTGTGTTTGAAAAGTTCTTGTTTTTCTATTGTTGTTTTAAGCTATCCTGATGAAGCTTACAATCGTAGGCGAAAGCTAGATATTGAAATAAAATAGTTAGAACTGAGCACTTAACATCTTTACTCTCCCTCTATTTAGATAATTTCTGGGGGGCCCTTTTGATTCTACGTGTAAATTTATTTACTTATCCCCATTACTACTAGTTGTCCTTTTATATATATATATATATATATATATATATATATATATATATATATATATATATATATATAATATATATATATATATATATATATATATATATATATATATATATATATATATATTTTATATATATATATTATATATAATTTATATATTATATATATATATATATATATATATATATATATATATATATATATATATATATATATATATATATATATATATATATATATATATATATATTATTAAAAAATGTGCACTCCATGGATGAAAACACAAAAGAAAGTTTCTATAAACTCGGCGCCGGAGATTTAGCGCTAAAAAATCTATAACCTTTGCACCTATATTCTTATAACACGGCATATAGAAGTCGACTTTACACAGCGTAAAGCAGCGTCGGTTTTAATTTTCCATTGGTATTGTAATTTAACACAATTCTTTGATTGAATCTTAACTAACAATAATTTTTATTGTTATAAGTATATAGGAAATACAATATTACACACCCTTTGATTTTTCAGATTATAGCCATAAAGTACTACCTTCAATCTCAAGTATAGTCCGATTTAAAGGAAAAACAATTTCAAAGAACTATTTATTCGTTTGACGCCAAAATGACAGATATCACGTTATTTACTTTTAACTTCTTTGTTTATCTAATGACAAAATCACAAATGGAATTTGTTCTGACATTTAAAAAAAAAGTCAGATGTCAAAAAATGTAGTTAGAAATGGAAAGAACTATACTTTGGTATAGTTTTTCACGATCCAAGAAACTGACTTGACTTGACTTAGGCTTGGAATGCAATAAAACCATAAAACTTTTTGGATTTACCGTAGGCCCACTATACCTGATGAGAAAGATAAAGTACTCATAAATTAATTTTTTTCAATTTTTTAAATTCTGCAATGTGTAGAGTTGGTTAAAAAAATAAACAAACAAAAATTTAGAAAAAAAATTTTTCTTAAAACTTACATTTAAGAACAAAAAAAAACACACCATATTTACTCTAAAACTCTAAATTTAATTTCGCAGATGTTCCGATCTAGCCTTATTTTTTTTTTTAGATATTGTGATTCCATTGTAATTCCCTTTTTTTATTTTTTAAAAAAAAGCCCCAGGGGTACGGCACAAGGTTGTAGTAGTACAACTTTTTCAAACCCCCTCGGAACCCTCCCCAAACATAATAATGTGGGAACTTTTGCTTTCGTACAACTGAAAATTTTTTCCGAAATTAAACTTCAGAAAAACCAAGATTTAGGTGCACCACTGTTTTTTGTACTTTTTTAGGCTTAACAGTATTATTTACAATTTTCCCCGTACTTTGAGGAACCTTTAAAGTTGATGTTTTTTAATAAAATGTTTTTTAGCTCGTCTACAACTTTAAAAAAAAATTTTTTAAAATTTTTTTTTCTTCAACAGGCCTTTTCCATTGCCTGAAAGGGTTTTTTTTACTGAACATCTTCAAAAACATACCGCAGAACTTAATCCCTGACAGTATTTCAGAAATAAATATTTCTTTATACTTATATGTTGCCATTATCAAGTAATAAAAATGACCCAGAAGTTAGAGTTTTCAGGTAATAACCTTATTCGCCAACAAAAAAATAAATACACCGTCCGCAATACTTTTATGGCTTTATTGCATGTCATTACCCCGTCTCCGGCCAGGTTAGTTTCTTAGATCGTGAAAAATACTATACTCCGAACAGGATGGTTCAAGTAGTAAATTTTATATCTACTATTTTAATATGAAGATCACTAGGTGCGGTGGTCTTGATGTGAGGTTATGAGTTAGTTAAATGAATCAAAAGTGGGATCATCGGCGAACTAGTTAGCGTAGTTCACCTAAAAGAGCGCACTTTCTATATAGGTCGTTCGCGAATTACCCAAGACTAATTTAGTGTGATTTTGATTTTGCTTTCGTCAACGTCATCAAGCCATAATTTATCGACGATATTTTTTTAACATTGCTATAAAATTTGTCCCGTACGCCGATAAAGAAGTTTCACTTTAAAACTTGTACATGAAAATTATAATTTTATGTCAAATTTCGGTGATAGGGCGGCATTTTCTCTAGTGCTAAGAGGTGGCGCTAAGGTTAAATTCGCCCGGGAAAACCCAATGATGTCAGAAAACGGTTAAATATTAAAAAATTAATCAGAGCCACAATTTTATTGCGCAACTATACGTGTCCACAGTCCAGATTCCTGATGGGCAAGGCGGACAATAAGGCGGGAAGATCGGTATCTAGTTTACTGCTCTCTTTACAAAAGAACACTGACCGCAAAAAAAAACTACAAAATCTTTAACTCAATATTTTACCAAACGTTATAATATTTACTTTGTGTTTGAAGTTATGTATTGAACTATCACAAAACAATAACAAAAAAAGAATAGATAAGAGATAAGATCAAGGTTGTCGGCAAAAAAAAAATCAATCTTAAAAAATTGTTGATATCCTTAATTAATCCCAATAGTTTTTTTATTTAAGCACATCTATTTTCTTTATCATGATTTATTACTTACTACACAGGATGTTCAAAAAAAATGCGGCAATATTTAAGGAGTGATTTCAGAATAAAAAGGTTATAAACCTTTTTATTCTGAAATCACTCCTTAAATAACCAACAAAGGTTCCGAAATGTTTTATGTTCAAGATACAGGGAGATATTTTTTATAACGGTTTTCAAAATATAATTTAATTACTTTTAACAGATTTTTTTTTAATACGGGAGCATTGTTTGTAGTAATAAGGGGCCCTAACTGGATTAAAATTATTATATCCATTGGCGTCGGGCTGTGGGGGACACCTTAACCAAATTTATTGACAAAAAAATGTACGCCATTGACTTAATTTCTATATTTTTTTTTAAGATAAAGCAACTGTAAATACAACTTTTTGTCTTCTAAATTTTTAATGTATCTTGTACCGTTTGTGAGATAAAAATTAAAAAATTTCTTTTAAAAAATAACCCCGTTTAATGTTCTTGCGATTTTTATAAACACCCTGTATACATACTCGTAGAATAATACCTAGAAAATGCAATGCCTATTAAAAGTCTTCGTTTTTTGGGGGGCCGTTTACAATATTTCGCGATAAGTAGAAAGTCAACATGGGGCTTCCTCCCCCCGGAAAATATCACGTAATTTTTTTTTTTAAAAAACAGTGTACAATTTAAAGAAAACTGGGTTAGAAAAGGGTAAAATATATTTCTTCATTAAAATATAGCTAATTCCACACAAGCTAATACAATAAGCTAATTTAACACAATGATATTTTCTCACTGTGATTTTAGAATACGTTTTTAATAGGTTAAATACTATCAACACAAAGTCTGGAAATACAAGGAGTCCGAACGTAAGTTAAAAAAAAAGGCACAATTTTGAGGTTTTGTCGGGGTGCCCACTTTTCAAACGAACCAAGGGGAATTTAAAGGTGTATGGAAGCCCAATGCTATGGCCCATTGATCAAAAAAATCCAGCTCAGTATGAAAATAACTGTCAGAGTTGGCCCCCCGATTCTGCGCAATAACAAAAAATTTCCCGAAATAATTTAATGTTTTT
>JAHBCN010008743.1:0-37424 GCA_019359885.1 Listronotus oregonensis | reverse complement strand
AAAAGGGGAAAAAAAAAAAGGTTTTATTCATGAATTTTTTTAAAACTTTTTTTTTTTTTAAAACAATTTTTTTTTTTTTTCTTAATAAATATAATCGGAAAAGAAAAAATTAGATTTTTTTTAATAAAATTATTTTTTTTTTAATAAATTTTTTTTTTTTTTTTTTTTTTTGGTCTGGGGGCCTTTAAAAACTGGTGTATTGGCCAAATTTTTTTTTTAGATAAAAAGATTAATTAAGTATCCTTTATTTTTTTTTAGGGGGTTTTTTTTAGAATTTTTTTTTTTTAACCTTTTTTTAAAAAAGTAAACAATTTTAGGTTAAATTTTTTTTCAAAAAAAAAAAATTTTGGGAAAGGGGGGGCATGAGAAGTTAAAAGATATAAAAAAGGGGAAAAAAGTCTGTCTCTGTTTTAATAATTTTAAGTTACTTAACCCAAAATGCTTTGTTTAAATTAAAAAAAATAAAAAATTTAAAAAAAAAAAATTTTTTTAAAAAAAAAATTTAAATTTAAACCCTTTGAATTTTTTTTTTATTACCCCCCTTTTTTAAAAAAAAATTTTAAAAAATTTAAAAAAAATTTAATTTTTTAAAAAAAAGTGATTTTGAAAATAAAATAATAATAAATATTTTTAAGTTACCCAAAAAATCAAAATATTTTTCAAAATTTTTAAAATTTTTTAAATTTTTTGGTTAGTTAGAAATAAATTTTAAAAATAAAAAAAAATTAACCCTTTTTTATCAAAAAAAAATTTTAAAAATTTTTTTTTAAAAAATTTTTTTTTTTCCGATTATATTTATAAAGAAAATAAAACAAATTTTTTAAAAAAAAAAAAAATTGCAAAAATTAATGAATATTTAATAAGACGAAAAAAAAAAATAATTTGATTGTAAAAAAAAAATTTCAAAAAAGGGGAAAAAAAAAAAGGTTTTAGGGGGAATTTTTGAAATTTTTTTTTTTTTTTTTTTTAAAAACAATTTTTTTTATTTTCTTAATAAATATAATGGGGAAAAAAAAAAAATTTGATTTTTTTTTAAAAAAATTATAAGTATTTTAATAAATTTTTTTTTAAAAAAAAAATTTAATTTATATCCTTTATTTTTTTATTTGATTTTAAATTTAGTACTTAAATGTTTTTAAATAACTTAGCGCATTTCTTTAAAAGTGACACAAGTAAAAAAAAGGGAATTTTTTACCAGTTAACCCAAAAAAAAACAAAAATACCTTCAATTTAATAGCTTTAATTAAAAAAAATTTTAGACTTTTAGACTGATTTCCCTTGTGATTTTTTTTCCCCTTTTTTAAAGAGGATTCGATATATTTTTTTTTTTTAAAAAATATTTTTTTTTAAGAAAATGCAGGAACACATACATTTATCCCAGGGGCCCTATTTTTTTACGTTTTTTAAATTTTCTTTTTGTTTAATTGTATTTTTTAAAAAAAAAAAAAATGTATCTTTAAAGTTTTTTTTATGGAATGAAAAATTTAAATTTTTTAAAAATTTTAAAATTGGAAAAATAATTTTTAAGGAATTTTTTTTAAAAAAAAAATTTGGAATTGGGAAAAACCTTTTTTACAAAAAATTTTTAATAATAATTTTCACAGAAGTTAATAGTTATAGGAAAAAAATCTTTGTTATCAAAGATCTGTTTTTAAATTTGTAAATATTAGTTTGAATTTTTTTGTAATAAATGACCATTATATGTACATATGTATTTATATTTAAAAAAAGAACTTCCAATAATTTTTATTTTTTTATTTTTAATAGACAATTGTTTATTTATTTTTCACTCAATTTATAGTAAGGGTAAAAAATATTCCAGCTGGGATTAAACTTATTTTACATATTTATTTTTTTTATTTACCGGTTGAATTTTTATATGCTAAACTAGCACAAAAAAAAAACAATTGTTTTGATGGAGATTTAAATAATTTAAACAATCCCCGTTTCCAAAACAGGTCCCACCCCAAAGGGAAAAACATAAAACGAAATGCCCCCATAAATTTAAAAAAACAACCAACCCTTTTTTAATTTTGAACACATTTTTGAACATAATTTACGAAGTAACACCGGGAAAATTTTTTTTTTAAATTTGTTATTTTTTATTTTGCAACGACAAATTTTTCGCAGAAATCACGTTTTTCACTTAAAATTGTTTCCAAAAAGTAAAAAATTGGGAAAATTTTGGAAAACCCCCCCCGCGTTACCTGGGGGGAAAAAAATTATTTAACGAAAAAACTTTTTTTTTTTGACTTTAGATGATCCAGCACCTATTATATGGGGCACCGTAACCCCTTTTTTCCCAGACACCTTTTTAAAATAATTGCCGCCTTCCCAAATTTTTTAATATTATTTCTTCATTAAAACTTTCCTTTTTTATTCTTTTATTCTTATACTTATGTAGCATTAGTTTTAATAAATTGATTTCAACCGTGTTGTCCAAAAAAAAAATTTGCAAAAAAGTGCCTTTTTTGCACGAATTAACGTTACCCCCCATAAAGCGGCTTTCATTTCCCCAATTATATTTCCGGGCGTAATAAAACACTAAAAATAGGAACAGTAAACTTTTTCCCTTTAGGTGGTTAGTTAAAACATACAAGGGGAAGTCTGTAAGGGACCCCCGGTTAATTGCCCTTACTATTCAAATTGGAAAAAATGTTTTATACAAAAATATTTTGGTTTTTGCTTCATATTTTGCGAACAACGTTATTTTATACAGAGTGTATCAGAAAGTCTGTACAAGGACAAAGTTCTTTTTTTTATTTTTTATATTTTCGTTTTCTACATAAAATTTAAAAAATTTTTTTTTTTGATATATCATATCCTCATATTCAATTGTTTATATATTCGCATTTAAAAAATCAATTTAAATTTTAAAAAATATTTTTTTTGGGTTTTTTTCAAAACGTAGGTATAATAAAAAATATCTTTTTTTTAATTTAAAATTATGAAGTTTAAAAATAAAACTTATTTTTATTTTATATTAGGGAGTCCCAAATGTATACATGTGTTTAAAAAAATTTTTAAAAAAAAGAAAAGCATCTTGATATTCTCTATATACTTTTTGAAATGTATTTAAAAATTTTATGATTTTTGCACATATTTTTGAAAAGGAGTAATTAAAAAAGGGAATGTATTGCTAGTCTGTTAACTAAATATTTTTAGTTTTCATAAAGTTTTTGGGGGTATTGTGTGTTTTAACACTTGGGGTTAAATAAATTTTTAATAAGGAATATACTTTGCCATCAATTAATAGGTATAATACCAGGAAATATTAAACATAAGCATACAAAAACGATAATTGGAAAATAAAAATTTAAAAAAATTGGCAAATTTAAATAAAATTTAAGCCAGCACCCTCCCCATAAGTGTGACATTTTAAAAAAAAATAAAATAAAAAAAAATTTCCGGGGAAATGAAAAAAAAACTTGATAATCCACTTAACCCACTTTGAATTTTTTCAATTTTTAAAACATTTACCTTCTAAGTACCCCGTTCGCAGCCCCTTTTAATAAAAATTTTGCATTAAAAGGGGCAGTCCTTTGAACTAGTATTTTTTTTATTATCCTAAATCACCAATAGGTGGCCCATAAAACCGGAAATTAAGGGAAAAAACTGCTCCAAATTTTCCCTAACCCTTTTTTTGTTCTTAGAATTTACCTGCAGAAATATAAATCGGTATTAATTACTTGTCACTAGCCTGTATAAAAGGGAGGTGGTTACTAACAGCGGAAGTTATTTCCTTGCAGTGACGCAAAGTGTTCAACATGTCTTCAAATCTAGTTATACCAAATAGTATGTTTCATAAAACTGTAGCTGAGTTAGTTAAGGGACTGGTTAAGACAAGGAGAGACCGTAAATATGTCTATGAAAATATTGAATACCAGCAGAATTTATGGTGGAAGATCGAATAGATTACAATCAGGAGCCAATTACAAAATGCTAGCCAACCTGAAAGTACGCAAGAAATTTTCTACAATGTCTTGAAAATCGGTTACTCAAACAGCAGCCCTCCGTTAGAAAAAGTCAAATGATGATAAACTACTACGTATTGTTAATAAAATTAAAACAAATATTCGCACTTTGCCAAAATCCAATGAAACCTGTAGTTAATTGACTTACCACAACTTAAGGAAAACTTCAAGATCAAAGTTTGCAAAAAGAGAAGATACGAATAAATTTCATCACCTAACAAAGACAGAAATGATACTAAAAAGAAAAGCCGAAGGAAGTCCTGACTCCAGAAGCCCTTACCAAAAGAGCGAAATATTCATGGCTCTATGGACGCAATACACTAAATAAAATAAGTGATCCATTACACAGGATACATTATAACAGGAGTTTGGAATCTACGAACGGCAAAATTCACAGAGAGCAAACCACATTTAGTGCAAAAAGACTGAAATGAGGTAAATATTAATGATTCAGTTAATAGAGGTTGTAAACCAAAAGATAACAACCAACTAATGTTTATGTCATTAATTCAATTAATAGTGATCCATTCTCCCAGGATTCACTATGTAACAGGAGTTTGAAACTTATCAGCGCCTTAAATAAGGAAAGGAAATTAACAACTGAGTGTAAAACAGGATCGGAATACAAAAATAATAACTATTTCCTGATAATAGAGATTAAATCAAAAGATAACAAACAATTAGTGTTCATAAGTCACACCAATTAAGAGTGACCCATTCTCCAGATTCACTATAATGAGTTTGAACTCAGTGCCTTAAATAAAGAAAGCAAATTATCAACTGAGGCAAACAGATGGCAGAGGGTTAATAAATCATTCCAGAATAGAATAGGTTTACCAAAGGAATGTACCAAAATACAGGATTTTGATAATAAATCAATTAAAGTACAGATGGTACTTGTAAAAGAAGAGTATTGATGTCAAAAAACATCTCGTGATCAGCGTCACAAGATCAAACATTTTCAAGCTGACAGAGAAACCCGTCTAGCCTCCAACAAAGAAAAAAGTTTGTTGTGATTATAGATGCAGTGAAAAAGTGTCAGTAAAAAAACAAGTGTTGTTAAAAATCTTTAAAAAATGCTCGACGCTTCCGCCTGTTCGTCGGGTAGGAGCTAAGGACCTAAAAGTTGTTTTAAATTATACCAATCAAGGTGATGGTGAAGCAGTCCTCATGTAATATACAAAACAGCTTGGTCCTGTTAAACCTAAAATGTTTTGGTATAAAATATTGTGTGATATTATGTTTATTGTACTTAAATGTATTTACGACACTGTATCGCGCACTCTCTTCATGAGTGACACAAATCAAAAAAGGTAATTTACCAGTGGAACCAATTTTTTTTTTTATTTTTACGTATAATTTTATAGCTTTACTATTAAAATTTTAGACTGACTCTTTGTGATTTTCTGTCTCTTTTAATGAGGATTGCGGTATAGTGTCTGATAAAATATTTTACATTTATCCCATGGGATTATGTTTCTAACATGAACACTAAGTAGTTTCAAAAAAAATGTGTATCTTTAAAGTTTTTTATATGGAATGTAAAATTTAAAAATTCATAAATTAGGAAAATAATTTTTAATTTATTTTCAGTTGCAAATTAAAATTCTACTATAGGCAAAAAATTTGTAATTAAGTAAATGTCTTGTATGTGGCTAAAATATTTTAATAATAATAACACCGACACACAAAAAAAAGTTGTTTGTCCTTTTGACCGGACCCACCTACGAACATGTATTTCGACCCGCTGAATCCGAATTTGAAGTCCGTTTGGCCCGGTCGCCCTTCAGATTTGAGTAAATATTTTTTTTTCATCGCTATGACTGCAGTTTTTTTTATTTATTTTTTGTTTTTTGCATTTTACTTAAATTGAGGACACTGGGCCAAACCAAGGAAGTTTTTAAACGTGTATGGAAGCCTCCAATGCTATGGCCCATTCGATCAAAAAAATGTCCAGCCCAGTATAAAAATAACTGTCAAACTTGGCCTTGCCGATTCTGCGCACAACAAATTCCATGAAATACTTAATGTGTTAGCCCACTTCACTGGATAAATCAATGTGCAGTTAGGCAACACATTATACTTTATGAGAGCCGGAATACCTTTTTTAATGCATCGCACGCGGCGCGTATGATATCCGCGCTACCATCCACCACAACTGTTGGCGTCGCCGTCTCATCAATCGTTTTCGTTGTGGTTTGTGCCCTTTGCGCTGCATTAGTTTCTGGTTGTTTTGCCTTGTGTGATTATATTTTGTGGTTGCAGGAGTTTTTGGATTGATAAAACATTTTTATTTTAGTGATTAGTGCTTCATTTAATTCGTGACTATAATTTTGTGTTTATTGTTTGTACATTTAACATCGTAACAAAATGACTGGAGGTTGTAAGGGTTTTGTGCAAATCCAAGGGTAAATATTACCCGGTACTTTTCTTACTTTAGGTAAGTATTTCTTATATTTAAATAGGTGTTCGTGTAGAGACGTAACGTTAGGTAACCGAATAAATAATAATACCTAGTATCAATTATGAATAGAAAATAAAATATTCATAGGAAATAGCAGTGGGAAAGTAAGGCAATCTTAACTATCTTTTAGATGATTACTACAATGTTTGTGTGTTTCTGTGGATTATAAAAGAAAATAAGTATTTACATTTAGGTACTTTTTATTTCATTTAATAACAGTTTGGAACATGAAAAAATCGTGTTTTATTTATTTACAAAGATTTTGGTAAAAATACAAACTCCCTGAAAATATCAACCATTTACCAAATAGAGGGCTGTGTAAAGTATTCTTTCCATATATTATATCAGATAATATAAAATCCAATATTACAGCTAAATAACTTTAAATATTCTACAAAGTGATATCGTTGAATAACCAACAATTTTGTGCAAAAAAAACAGTGAATGTTTAAATTTGACATATGGTGATGTTAACTTTATAGATAGTAAATAAAGAATTATGAAGTCTGGCCCTGACCTAATTACTCATTGCGCAAACCTGCATTGCCGACCCTGATTCCCGCTGCCCTTCACGGCTGGACAATTTTGTTCTACAGCATTGGGCTTCCATACACCTTTAAACTTCCTTGGGCCAAACACATTTCAAATTCGGATTCAGCGCGTTGAAATCAAGGAAGTTTAAAGGTGTATGGAAGCCCAATACTGTAGAATAAAATTGTCCAGGCGTGGCAGCGAATTGGGGGTTGGCCCCTATGGAATTTGCGCAATGAATAGTAGGTCAGGGCCGGATTTCCATAATTCTTTGTTACTATCTATAAATTGACATCATCAAACGTCAAATTCCAACATTCACTGTTTTTTTTTATTTTTTGCACAAAATTGTTGGTTATTAAAGATACTATAGAATATTTGAAATTATTGTGTAATATTAGATTTTATATCATCCATATAATATGGAAAGAATAGGTTTCACTGCTTTCTATTTAAATGGTCGATATTTTTGAAAAGTTTTGTATTTTTACCAAAATCTTGTAAATAAATAAATAATACTTTAAAATAAATTTCAAATATTGTATTTATAGTATTACAAAAATTTTACTACCAATTTTGTGATAAAAGAAGGGCAAGATAGTGTAAATGAGTGGACCTAATCCTAAGATTCTGTTGTACATTAAAAAGTGAAAATTTCTATAATTGCTTTTAGGCATATACTTTTCACTAATAACAAAATATTTATGAGATATGAATAACAGTGGTTAAAAAAATGTTTAGTAACTTTTGTACCTGAGTATCCATTGTAACAGTATCCGTTAAATATTAAAAATAGTATGTCGAGCTTAAAAGTTGATAATGCAAGATTAGAAACCAAAATCTAATTTATTTTTAAACAAATGGTATTGTCTCGAAAGTTGCCTCCTTCTCCTGATTTTGATCAAATTTAGATACAGGTTGGGGCGCTGATTACAAATCTGAAAAGGTCTTTTCGGCAACGTTTCGTTTCCTGAGATCTTCATCATCAAAGCTGAAACTAAACTAACCTGATTTCTATATATTCTCTTCTTTTGCACAATTCTTGATTTTTACACTCAAAGTGGCACATGATATTTTATAAAGACCTTTAAAACCTTGTATTTTTATTTATTTTACATCTTTTTTCCATTAAATTGCGAACTTTTAAGTTCAAAAGAAATGTTTGCCATTTGCTTTTAAAAAATAAAAAAAGTGTAAAAAGAAAATAACATGTGTTTAAAAAGGGTGTTTGTGAAATATTGTGTGCCAATTTAGTAAAAAAATCAAGAATTTTAAAAAGAAGGAGGAATAGTAAATAAGGTTAGTTTGATTAATTTTGATGATGAATATCTCGAAAACGAAACATGATTGCTTGAATATTTTTTCATGTTTGTAATCAGCGCCCCATAAAAACCAACAAAATTGTACTTTCATTCAATTAGAGGGATCTGTATATTTAAATTTGCCTGGTCTGCCCAGTAATCAATAATTTTGATCTTAAAAGAGTGTACTAAATTATTAAACGAAATAAAATACCTAAATGTAAAACCTTTATTTTTAATAATCCACAAAGATACACAAACATTGGGGAAATCATCTAAAAGATAGTTAAGATTGCCTTACTTTTCCTTATAACAATATTTCCTATGAAATTTTCATTTTCTAATATTCATAATTGATATATTATTATTTATTCGGTTACCTAACGTTACGTCTGATAAAAAAGCACCTAATTTGTGTCAAAATACTTACTCTAAAGTTAAAAAGATTGGAGAGCAATTCCTTGGATTTGCAAGACAAACCATACAACCTCTAGCTTGGCCTTGTTACGATATTATAAGTAACAAACAATAAACACAAAATTAGAAATACACCCTAATAAACAATTTTCAATCACTAAAATAAGGCTTGATCAATCCAAAAACGATATTCCGGCTCATAAATTACAATGTGTTGGCTAACTTCACACCGGGAGATGCAGAACAGAAACAGTGGAACAAGAGGTGGCAAAGGGCTCACACCTTGGGTATATACATTAATGAGGTAATATGTGGAGGCAGAAGTAAGAGTAATGAACGAAGAACAAACGATTGTGTATAAGTAGGCAAATACATTAAATTATTTTTGTGAATTTTGTTATTGCGCAGAATCGGCAGGGCCAACTTGACAGTTATTTTCTATACTGGGCTGAGCATTTTTGATCGAATGGGCCATAGCATTGGGCTTCCACACCTTTAAACTTCCTTGGTTAAATACATGTCCGTAGGTGGCCAAGTCAAAAAGTGAAACAACTTTCTTTTTTTTTTGTGTGTGCCAGTGTAATTTATATAATACAATAGTTATGACAAAAATCTTGTTAATAAAGATCTGTTTTAAAATTTTTGTAAATATTAGTTTGTAGTTTTTTGTAATAGGATGACTCATATATGTATATACATATGTATTTATATTTAATAAAGAACTATTTAGAATTATTGTAATATTAGATTTTATAATGTCTTTGATATAATATGGAAAGAATAGGTTTTATCAGTTCTCTACATTAATGGTCGATATTTTGAAAGTTTTGTATTTTTACCAAAATCTTTGTAAATAACAAAAATGATTTTTTAAAAAATAAATTTCAAACATTGTATGATAAAGAGCTATGTACTTATCACCAATTTTGTGGATAAAGAAGGGCAAGATAGTGTAAATGAGTTTAATCTAATCCCAAGATTCTTGGCTGTACATTAAAAAGTGAAAATTTTCATAATTGCTTTTAGGCATATACTTTTCTACTAATAACAAATATTTATGAGACAGAATAACAGTGGTTGAAAAATGTTTAGTGGTAAACCTTTGGTACCTGAGTATCCATTGTAACAGTATCCGTTAGTTATTGTAAAGAGCATGTCGAGCTTAAAAAGGATAATGCAAGATTAAGAAACCAAAATCTAATTTATTTTTAAACAAAATGGGTATTGTCTCGAAAGTTGCCTCCTCTCCGATTTTGATCAAATTTGTATACAGGGCTTTAAGCTGACAAATCTGAAAAATGTCTTTCTGCCAACGTTCGTTTCCGAGATCTCTCATCAAAGTTGAAAATTAACAACCTCGATTTTCAACGAGATCTTCCTCTCTTTGTATTATTAATTTGATCTTCTTTACACAGCGGCACACGATATTTTATAAACACCTTTAAAACCTAGATTTATTTATTTTACATCTTTTTTCCATTAAATTGCGAACTTTTAAGTTCAAAAGAAACAGCCATATTTGCTTAAAAATAAAAGTGTAAAAAGGTAAAATAAAATACAAAAAGGTTTTAAAAGGTGTTTGGGGAAATATTGTGTGCCAATTTAGTGTAAAAACTAAGAATTTCAGAAAAAAGAAGGAGGAATAGTGTAAATAAGGTTAGTTTGATTTTCAATCTTTGATGATGAATATCTCTGAAAACGAAACATTGCCGAATATTTTTTTTCATGTTTGTAATCAGCGCCCCAAAAACCGTACCAAAATTGTACTTCCTTCTCATTCAATTAGAGGGATTCTGTATATATTTAAATCGCCTGGTCTGCCCAGTAATCAATAATTTTGATCCTTTAAAAAGAGTGTATTTAAATTATTAAACGAAATAAAAATACCTAAATGTAAACCTTATTTCTTTTTTAATAATCCATGAAATATACAAATTACTTGGGGAAATCATCTAAAGATAGAAGCAGATTGCCTTTACTTTTCCTCACTAATATTTCCTATGAAATTTTCATTTTCTAATATTCATAATTGATATATTATTATTTATTCGGTTACCTAATTACGTCTGATAAAAGCACTCAATTTAAATGTAAAAATACTTACTTAAAGTTAAAAAGACGGGTATGTTACCCTTGGATTTGCAAGACAAAACCATACAACTCCTCTAGTCATTTTGTTACGATATTATATAATAATAAACACACAAATTATAGTCATGCAATTTAATAAACACCAATCACTAAAAGGTTTTGATCAATCCAAAACGATATTCCGGCTCTCATAATTATAATGTGTTGATAATCAGCACTGACTATCAGTGTATAAGTAGGTAATACATTAAATTATTTCGTGGAATTTTGTTATTGGCAGAATCGGCAGGGCCAACTCTGGATAGTTATTTATACGGGGCTGAGTATTTTTTGATCGAATGGGCCATAGTAATTGGGCCTCATACACCTTTAAACTTCCTTAGTTGAAATAATGTCCGTAGGTGGGGGCTGGGTCAAAAGTACAACCAACACCAAAAGGTGTAATTTATACAATGGTTAATAGTTGAGAAGCACAAAAATCTCTGCATTAAAGATCTGTTTTAAAATTTGTAAATATTAGTTTGTAGTTTTTTGTAATAGATGACTATTATATGTATATACATATGTATTTATATTTAATAAAGAACTTCCAATACTCATATTTTTTTAATTTTTAAAATACAAAGGATTAATTGTTTATTCTATTTTTCACTCACTTATGTAAGGGTAAAAATATTATTCTTACCCATTTATACCTTATTTACTGATGGATAAATAACCTATTATTTATCCTACGTGGAAGTTATTAATAAAATTTTAATATTTCAATATTTATTTATTATGGTCCGGCAATAATTCCATCCTGTTTGGGTCAAACCAGGTAATTATTTATTATCTAAAACCTTAATATAGGCTTAATCCTTATTTTGGTCCGCACTAGTTTTACCCACCTGATGATTTGTGCCGCAATCTGCCCCAGGCCGGTAGAATGTCATGACAATTACAAAAGGCAGTTTTTACCTCAATTTAAGTGAAGAATATTTACAAAAAGAGGAATATAAGACTGGCTGATAAAATTAAAACTACAAAAAAGATTGGGTGTAGAATTGGCAATAGTCGTAAATCAGAGGCCAGATTTTAATAAAAGTAAGAAATAAGTTAGAAGCAAATGTAAAAAAAAACATGTAATACATAGTTTGACACATTTCATATGACATAAACTAGCGTTAGATTTTTACAAAACCTTTAATTTGATATATGTTTTTGTCAAATACAATATTTTTCGAGTTATAATGAAAAACCGAATTTTAAGGTTTTTTTTAAGGTCTTTGGAAAAAATTTTAAAATTAAAATATTTGTATTTTTGGGTCTTTTTTTGCAAATTTTAAGCGATTTGGAATTCAAGTCATTAAAATAAAATAAGATACAAAAAAATAATAAAATCACAATAATTAAAAAAATCTTTATACTTTGACTCTGAAATTCTTTGTCAAAATCACATTTTCGTTTATGTCTCCTTTATTATTTATCTTATCAAAAATGTTTATATAATTTTTTGTAGACATTTTTTTTTTTAATTTTATGATTTTTTTTGTATATCTTATAATTTATATAGTCGTAGTCCAAACATTCTGTAGTGGCAGGTTTCTGCCGGTAAATGTACCGTGTCGGGTTTTTGGGGTTTTCTCAATTTTTGGTTGTTTGACTCCCAATTTTGACTTTAGATTCGTGTTTAGCGGAAAAAAATACAGCAGAAAATCTTAGTCCGACACCTAACACGGACTACTTTTTTGTGGACCTGTGTAATTGTTCATGTTTAAATTGCCTATTTTTATGACTATTATGTAAATAAATTGCTAACTAGAGATTTGTTAATTTTGTCGTATTTAATACACCGTTATCGTAACGGACTTGGCATGAAATGATCTTTGTCTCGGTGTCCCAATGAGAATTTGTTTTACTATCTGAATTATAATAATAAGAATTTCAAATTAGTCCAATTTTCAAGACCTTCCTATCTATAGTAACTAAATAATTAGAGATAAACTCTAACTTAATCGTTTGCAAAATCCAAAAATATCAATGGTTGTATTTACAGGTATGTTTTAAACTGGGTGGATCAAATAGGCAGGTATAAACTTTTTCACAGTTTATGTATGGCAGAATTGCGGACTAAAATTATTGGAATAAATTTAATTGAATTCGCTTTCATGGCAGAAAGTCGGTCTAAACGAAAAAGTTATTGTCTTTACTATTAGTGATTTATCACGTCTGAAATATAATTGGGGAAAATAAAACTACTTTAACTAACCAGAACTAGTCATGACTGATCAGAACTGGAGGGCTTTGAATTTGTCTAAATTAATCCAGCTGAAGATGTTATTATAATTTTTTAATTACTTTAATATGGTATTTATCATGTCTGAATATAATTAGGGAAAATAAAGCCACTTTTAACTAACCGGAATTAACCATAACCGACCAGAACTGAGGGCTTTTGAATTTGTCTAAATTAATCCTACGAAGATGTTATTATATTTTTTAATAACTTTAATATGGTATTTATCACGTCTGAAATATAATTGGGAAAATAAAATCCGCTTTAACTAACCAGAACTAACCAAGAATCTGATCAGAACTGAGGGCTTTGAATTTGTCTAAATTAACTCTACGAAGATGTTATTATATTTTTTTAATAACTTTTAATATGGCATTTATCACGTCTGAAATATAAATTGGGAAAATAAATCTGGGCTTAACTAACCAGAACTAGTCATGACCGATCAGAACTGAGGGCTTTTGAATTTGTCTAATTAATCCTACGAAGATGTTATTATATTTTTTTTAATAACTTTAATTTGGTATTTATCACGTCTGAAATATAATTGGGAAAATAAAACTATTTAATCGCAACCAGAACTAGTCATGACCGATCAGAATTGAGGGCTTCTTTGAATCCTGTCTAAATTAACTCACAAAGATGTTATTATAATTTTTTAATTACTTTTAATATGGTATTTATCACGTCTGAAATATAATTAGGGAAAATAAAAGCACTTTAACCAACCGGAATTAACCATAACCGACCAGAACTGAGGGCTTTTGAATTTGTCTAAATTAATCCTACGAAGATGCTATTATATTTTTTAATAACTTTAATATGGTATTTATCGTCTGAAATATAATTGGGAAAATAAACTATTTTTAACTAACCAGAACTAACCATGACCGATCAGAACTGGAGGGCTTTTAACTGTTCAAAATAATCCTACGGAGATGTGATTATAATTTTTTTAATTACTTTAATATGGTATTTATCACGTCTGAAATATAATTGAGGAAAAATAAAAGCCACCTTAACTAACCGGAATTAACCATAAACTGGCACCAGAACTGAGGGCTTTCGAATTTGTCTAAATTAATCCTACGGAAGAGGTTAAGTATTTTTTAATAACTTTAATATGGTAATATCACGTCTGTAATATAATTGGAGAAAATAAAAGCCACTAACTAACCGGAATTAAACTTGCAACTGACCAGAACTATAGCTTTTAATTTAGCCCAATTTATTCCTAGGTAGAAGTTATTAACAAAATTTTAATAATTTTTAATATGGTATTTATCACGTCTAAAATATAATTGGGGAAAATAAAAAGCCGCTTTAACTTACCAGAACTAACCATGACCGGTTTTTGAATTTCTCTAAATTATTCCTTCGTAGAACTTATTATCAAAATTTTAATAATTTTCAATATGGAATTTATCACGTCTGAAATGTATACTGGGGAAAATAATGCATGTTTTAACTTACTGTAGTCCAACTATGACCGACAAAAACTGAGGGCTTTGAATTTGTCTAAATTATCCCTACGTAGAAGTAAACAAAATTTTAATTTTTAATATGGAAATTTAATGTCCTAAAATAAAGGGGGAAAATAAAAGCCGTTTAAACCCAACCAAAACCCAACCATGACCGACCAGACTGAGGGCTTTTAATTTTCAAAATTTTACCCCTTACGTAGGGGTATTAAAAAATTTTAAAAATTTTTTAAATTTGGGGAAATTACCATCTAAAATAAAATTTGGGGAAAAAAAAAAGGGCCGCTTTAATTTAACCAGAACTAACCATGACCGCCCAAAACTGAGGGTTTTAAATTTCTAAATTATTCTTGGTAAAAAATTTTTAAAAAATTTTAATAATTTTTCAAAAAGGAATTTATCACGTTTAAAATATAATTGGGAAAAAAAGCCGCTTTAACTAACCAAAACCCAAACCTGACCGACAGCCCGGGGGTTTTGAATTTTTAAATTACCCCTTACGTAGAAGTATTAACAAAATTTTAATAATTTTTAATATGGAAATTTACCACGTCTAAAATAAAATTTGGGGGAAAATAAAAGCCGTTTAACTAACCAAAACTAACCATGACCGACCAACTGGGGGGGTTTTTAATTGCCCAAATTTTATCCCACGAAAAGGTATTAACAAAATTTTAATAATTTTTAATATGGAAATTTATACTTTTAAATATAATTGGGAAAATAAAAAGCCGCTTTAACTAACCAGAACTAAACCATGACCGACCAGTACTGGAGGGCTTTGAATTTGTCTAATATCCCCTACGTAGAAGTATTAACAAAATTTTAATAATTTTTAATATGGTAATTACCACGTCTGAAATATAATTGGGGGAAAATAAAAAGCCGCTTTAACTCAACCAAAGCCAACTACAGACCGACCAGAACTGATGGCTTTGAATTTGTCTAATTGTCCCTACGTAGAAGTTATTAACAAAATTTTAATAATTTTTAATATGGTAATTACTGTACGTCTGAAATATAATTGAAAATAAAAAGCGCTTTAACTAACCAAAGTTTTTAACCATGACCGGACCAGAACTGATGGCTTTTGAATTTGTCTAAATTATCCCTACGTAGAAGTTATTAAACAAAATTTTAATAATTTTTAATATGGTAATTACTACGTCTGAAAATATAATTGGGAAAATAAAAAGCCGCTTTAATCAACCAGAACTAACCATGACCGACCAGCAATTGAGGCTTTTGAATTTGTCTAACTATCCTTTACGTAGAAGTATTAACAAAATTTTAATAATTTTTAATATGGTAATTACTATGTCTAAAACATAATTGGGGAAAATAAAAAGCCAGCTTAACTAACCAGAACTAACCATGACCGACCAGTACTTTGAGGGCTTTTGAATTTGGTCTAACATCTTACGTAGAAGTATTAATAAAATTTTAATAATTTTTAATATGGTAATTACCACGTCTGAAATATAATTGGGGAAAATTAACAAGGCGCTTGAACTTACCAGAACCAATCCATGACCGACAAAACTGAGGGTTAAATTTCTTCTTAAACTATTCCTTTTCAGAAAGCATATTAAAATTTATAATTTTCAATATGGAATCTATCACGTCTGAAATATAATTGGTAAAATAAAGCCGTTTAACTAACCAGAACTAACCATGACCACTTCCAGTACTGAGGGCTTCTTGAATTTGTCTAAATTATCCTTACTTGCATATTAATGTAAAATTTTAATAATTTTAATATGGTACTCACTACTGTTCAATATAATTGGGGAAAATAAAATGCTTTAATCAACCAAAAATAACTCTAAAGACTGACTGTGAACTGATGGCTTAACTTGTCCAGATTATACCCTCTGTAAAGTTATTAACAAAATTGTAATGGAATTATATAATCTAAAATAAAAAGTCAGCTTTTAATAAAAGATATTTATTTTATGATAAACATACAAATATACATGTTTGACAAGTCTAAACAGAACTATATTTGATTAATAAACCTATATTACACTTTACATGCTATTAGCAAAATTTTAATATTTTCAATATGGTATTTATTACTGGTCCGTAATAATTCCATCCTGTTAGTCAAACTCAGGTAATTGGCTTATTAACGGAATTACATAGACTAACTTTATTTTTGGTCCGCAATTGAATATTTTACCATTTGATGATTTTGATCCGCAATCGGCCTAGTCCTAAAAAAAAAAAAAAAAAGGTTAGGTTGCAGGTATAGGCTGCTAATTGTAAATCTTCAATGGGATTGTCCTTTATTAATGAGCAAAATAAATTGACAAAATGCTGAATGTGAAATGGAAAAAATCCTAGTCTAGTAAAAGGAAAATATGAACATTATCACTACTGCCAAAATAAAATGGATGACAATGGCTAGATGTACAGGTTGAAGCAAAACACACTTTCGCCTCCCAGTTTGCTTCAAGGATACACTGACAAAGAAGTGTTGAACATTTAAAGATATCCAGAAGTGCAGGATATCGGTGATAAACCTAGCAGTTTGACAATTTTGTGTAAATATTAGGGCCTAACCTGAAGTTAATTATATTTTAAATTCACATAGGTGTAACATCGAAAATCTTTGTATGTAAGTTCCTGTAGAGGTGTTCGACCGTACTGACCAGAGCTTATCAATCATTTTGATACCCAGGATCGCCAGTAATGATCGGTGGGGGTGTGTTAGCCCACATCCAGGAGTGACTACAATCAACAAACGGGCTCTTTGAAATTCCTAATCCCTCGAATCTCCTTATACTGTGGAGAAGATTTAAATGTCATTCAAAATAAAGGCTGGTGCGGTTGGAAGGGCGTCGAATTCTGGGATAAACTGCGTACTATAATAAGTGTCTGCCGTAAAGTTCCACTTTATAGTGTTCAATACGGATTTTTAACGAAATAGCGCTGAGCGAAAACAATGCAATTTCTTTAAAAATCGTTATTAAAACAAAAGTTACTGATTTATTTCAGTTGTAAGTAAAGAAGATCACAGTTTAAACCCCATTACAAAATTGCTACATTATTAGCTTGATAGTACATTTTAACTGAATAAAATAAAGCTTGTTATTATAAAAATAATACTAGGAGGGGTTTCTATGCAATAATTTTACACAACAAGAATATAATTTTGATTTTTAAAAAGTTTATTAAAATTGCAAAGTCTTTATGTGCAGCCAAATAGTTGGTCAATGTGTTATTTTTTTCTTATAAGTTAAAACTGTTTTTATCAAAATGTATATACTACAGAAAAAAAATATATTATCGAACAGAGTATTTTCAGATATTTTTATTTATATTTATTTAAATTGAGATTTCATTGATTCTATATTTTAAAGAAACCAAATTCTAAAAGAAATATTTCAAAATGATTAATAAACATTTATATCTCAGAATATATTTTCACTTTAAAAATACAGTCTAAAGCTAAGACTTTCATGATTTTGGTTTAATTTCTTTGTCTCTTCAGTTTAAAAATAATATAATTCCACTGAATTCCAGTTACTTTGGGAATAAAACCTATCAGCTACAATCAGTGTGTCTGGTATCATTTTGGAAGAACGCTGTCCTGTAAGGTTCCACTTGAAACATTTGGATTTAATTGTAATCCTGAGAATATATTTACAATATAATCTAAATATAAAATTTTTGAAATCTGAAATTTTCATTTCTAGAAAGTCCACTCATTGATGTACTCGATTGGCACCGGAAACTGGCGGTGCCTCCGGTTTGCCCGGTCATTCGTGATTATAGATTCAAGATGAAGGGTAGAGTGAAGCGAAATTTAATCGACTGCTCTGTCCCATGCCCGTGTTTTTGTTTTGGGTATTTGTAAGATTTAAATAAATGGGATGAAGATGATTTTTTATAAACAGTGGGGATGTATAGTGTTACCCAAGCCTTCAAAGGTAAGTATTTACATTCATTGCTTATAAAAACTGTTGTCCAAAAACCATAACATGACCAATTATCACCAAACAGGCATTTCCTTTTATTTAGATAAACTTACCCATAGGAGCATACGCTTTTGTTCTCTGTAACTAAACATGTTTATATAAAAATGATAGATATTGAATCGATTAAAATATTCTACCATAGTACATTGTATAAACCATTAATATTATTACAGGCTATGATTATGAGTACAGAGTGTGAAAGAAACCAGTATACCTAACAAACAATATATACATACCTACCTATCTACGAATCGTATATTTTAAATATTTTAAATTAAAATTTCTTATTTAACTATCAAAAATCTTAAATGGAATTAAAAGACATGGTGCCCGTTAAGTGATTTTTAAAACTGCTGTGCAGGAATATGGATAAATGAAATTGACTATAGCCATGACTAAGCAAACTGCTTTAGTTAAGTATATTATTTCAAACCTTGACCCTTGTAGCCTGTAGGTTCCCAAAACTGCACATAGCTGGGAAAAATCTACATAAATAAAATTTATAATAATAATACATATTATGTATCCCTGTGGTTTTCTATATATTGTATAAGCCTGAGTATCTTTACCTTTTAGTTAATTGTTTAGGAGCACCTAGTAAAACCTTATATAGGATTTGGAGAGACAAGTTTTTTGAATCAACTATACTTGAAACACTTTGTACTTGTAGTCGTCGCCCCTGTATAAGTAGGATAGGAGTTAATCTACTTTTAAATTAAATTCCAATACTTACTTATTTATATTTTATTTTTATTTATCTGTATGTTGGTATACTCACCTATTTACTTATTATAGAAAAATGTAGGTTGGCTTAATATTTACCTTTAGCATTCTTGAATGCTTTATTTTTTTTGAAATGTCATATAGAGGAAGACCAGTTGCCAGAGTTGTCCGAAGGCCTGCTGAAGAACTAATCCCGTTGGTTGGGCCTCGAATGGTTCTTCAAAGAAAATAGCTGAATTGATTTTGCTCGTTATGAAGCTGAGAACAAGACTGTTTCTTCAAGAAAGTAGAACTTAAAGTTAATTCTTCTATAATAAAAATCTATATTTTGTTATTTACTGATTTTTAAAGTGTTTCCATATATTTTTAAATAAACGTAAGATTTTTACCCGTTGTTTTTTTTTGTAGTTGTCAGCGAAACCTGTTATACTCCATAATTTGACTTTTCTAACATAGCGAAAAACTTTAAAAAAATTTTATACCTATATTTATGTTACTAAACGTAATAATGGATTTTTATCATTTTTTGAAAGTAACCGTATATTTTTCGTATTTCCAATTTTAATGAAAGTAACGTTGTTTAGGTCAACAGTGTTGAGGTCATATACAACATTATTTACTAAATTGGCTAATGCGCGGAAAAATCCAAGTCACCTAAAAGTGGCCTTGTGCTATTAGTGTTTCTCTTTAAACGTATTATACAGGGTGTAATAAATTAAGTATGCATGGGGTCTTAAAATGTAAGAGATAGAGGTTGGTTGGGGGCCCATGTAGCCAGGCATTTTTTTGTTCTACAAATGTGTCGTGTAATTTTTTTTCGAGTAGTTCCAAATATGATATGAAAATTAAATTAAAATCTCATCTTTTTTCTAACTCATTTATTGACTGATTTTGAAACTAATAACACATTTATACAGCCACTTTATTTCCGCTAAATATTAGTGTTTTGGATTTGGGTTATCCAACGTTTAATTTATGACGACCATCATCAACTTTATTTTTCTTGTGACGCCCCATTGGATTTTTTTTTAGTTTTGAGTTTCTTATTGAATGACCTATTCAACGATGTATCATACTTGCATACTGATTTGTGGTTCGGTACTTAGCTCAAGAAGTAATGAGAGTGAATGAGATCCTATATGGCGTGTTACAAGAAAATAGTTAGATGATGGTCGTCGAAAACGAAACGTTGAATGGCAAATCCAAAACACTAATATTTGAGCGGAAATAAAGGCTATGTGAATGTGTTATTAATTTTAAAATCGGTTAATAAATAGTTAAAAAAATAAAATACATTTTTCAAAATTTTGGTTTTTCCTGCATATCTTTGGAACTATTCGGAAAACTGGACACATTTTAAACGGCATTTGTTGGGCAAGTAAATGCGCAACTTTACTAATTTAACTGACTTCGTATTCCATGGTTTCAAGATCCCTATGGATACACTTGAATCCTTGTTTTCGCACCCCTGTACCTTATTTTAGTTCTAAAAAATGTAAGCATATTAAACCAGACATGTTAAAATTATTAAATTAAATAGTTAATATTTTCATTTTAATATTTATGGGCAATATCACTAACAAAACAAACCTACTTATACCAAAGATTTGCTATAATAAAATCCAAAATTTAAATATTTAATTTGAGTATATCATATTCTTAGAAATACAAATTGTAGGCTCAGATTTAAAGTACGATATTTTATTTTAAATAGGGCGTAATTTTGCTTTTATAAAGTTGTGTTTCTATTTTTAAACATACTAACATTTCCGAATTAAATTTTCAGATTCGGTAGAATCTTCGATATAACAAAAATCATATATTTATTTCAAAAGTGAAATTTAATTTATGCTGAGCTACTGATATCTTCAATTTCTAAATCTTTATAGTAACAATTTGATTCAATTGCATGCATAAAAATAAATCTTTCTACATATGTTTCAAATAACGATGTGTGTATTTAATTTAAATAAATTTAAATGAAGATTTCTAAATCTTCTCAAATTAAAATGAAGATAGTTCCGGGGATATACAAAGCTAAGATAACCTTATACTAATATTATTATGCTGAATCTTATATATTCTTTTTTCGTGTAAGATCCTATTTATTGTATATGCTGGATAAGTTGATCAACAAAACGAGTACAGACTACATCTTGTATTTTTTTTGCTATTGTAAGGTATCTGCAAGTGGTGGATATTAAACTATATTAGTTTTAAAAACCTAAAATTTTGGACTTCCATGTCTTTTTTTTATTTGTTATAAACGTTTCGGTTAGTAAGGGTTTTCCAACCTGTTTTTCTTGAGATAAAAAAAAACCCATTCTTAAAAGCTACGACTTTTTTAAAATACCCCTTGTTCACCGAAGCTTGACTGACTTTTCACGGTTCAGCAAAGGCTCAGATATTTGAAATCGATGCCAGGGCTTGCAAATACATTTTGGTTTACAATTATTCAGCTTCTTTAAATTTTCTTTTCTTCCAGTGGGTTTTTTCTGAATAGTTTGCTTCCGACCATTTTTGGGTGTTGTTTTACTGTGTTGGCAATCCCGGGTTTTTGACGTTTCACCTGTTCCGTATGTTTTCTTTTTTGACCCAATTTGAGTAATTTTTCGTTTCCTGATGTTACCTCAAATTCCGCGGGGAAATTTTTGTGATACAGTCTTTATTTGAAACATTAAGTAGTCTGTCCGCCCTTTAGTAAGAATGTTTTTAATAGTTTGTGATTTAAATGCCGTTTTAATGTTATACTTATTCGCGATTTTGCGGATCTTTTCCGAAGTTCTTTGATATATGGAATTCTCATAAATATTTGTCATGTGGAGTTTTGTTTAAATAAGATTTTTTTGTCTTATTTTGATACTTTTCGATCGTTTCCTTTACCAGTCTTTCACTGTGCCATTCTGCTTAAGATCCCTAGTTATATTATTTCCTCTTGCAGGTATTCCTATGTTAATAAGTACTGCACGATTTATGAGACTATGACACCCGTTTCGTTTCGTTAGAGTGATTAGAATTCTGGTGTAAATATTGTCCGTGTGGGTAGGTTTTCGTATACTGAGGTTTGTATATGTCCATATTTGTTTGACTAGCACGTCGAGAAAAGATAGGGCCGAATTTTGCTCCTTCTCCATTGTGAATTTAATACAAGGTTGGGGGCAATTGATGTTTTAAGAAACTTTTCCAGTTTTCGTCATTACCTGTCCAATAATGAAATAAACGTCAACATATCTTAGCCAAACTTTTGGTTTTATTGGTGCAGTTCTAATTGCGCGTTCCTCAAACCATTCCATGTAAATATTCGCGCACTGGAAGAGCGATGAACCCATGGAAGTCCATCATCCTGCGTAGTATTTCTTCACCGAAGTAAGAACTAAGGAGGCAAAGCTCCAAAAATCAATCACTCCATCCAGCGGCAGGGTGGTGCGCCCTACTAGTGTATGATTTTTAAGCTTGGCTCGGGTAATGCTTAACGATTCTTCCACTGGTATTTGACACAGACTTTCCACATCAAAACTCACAAAAATATCATCTGGTCCATTTCTACATTTTTAAGAATGTCAACAAAATGGTTAGAGTTCTTAACAAAAATGGTGACTTACCGACCAGTAATTTAATAAGGTCTAAAAGGTGTTTTGGTGATGGGCCTTAAGGGTATATTGTCCTTTTTTATCTTCAGTAGTCCAAGAGATGTGGAGGTTTACTGTGGGGTGGTGTTAAATTTTTTCTTGTTTTATCGTTTAGATAGTTCTTGTATTTCCTTAAGGTTCTAAAAATTTTTTTTCTATGGATGCTGTTGGGTCTTGATCAAGAGATCTGTATTTACTTCCGAAGAAAATTCGCCATTTTTCTTCGTAAATGATTGCATCCATAACTACAGTGGCATTCCCTTTGTCTGCTGGAAGTATTTTGATAGTTTTATCATTTTAAAAACTTTTTAAGAGCAAATAATTCATTTTCACTTATATTGTGGGTCTTTTTTGTTTCTAAGACGAGACCGACAACAATGTTTCAAATAATGACTGTATCTACCAAATTCCTTGCGAAGGGAAGGGATACATCGGGAAAAAAAAAAGACCACTCGAAGTTACAGTCAAAGAACACAGAAAACATACGGAACGAGGTGAAACGTCGAAGCAGGGATTGCCGAACACATCAAAACAACACGCATACAATGGTCGGAAGCAAAAGCTATTCAGAAAAACCCATGAAGAAAAGAAAATTTAAAGAGGCTGTAATAATTGAGACAACAAAATATATTTGCAAGGCATCGATATTCCAAATATCTGGCCGTTGCTGAACCGTGAAAAGTTGGTAAACTTCTTGAAAAGGGATAGTATAAAGGCCTATTGTAAGAATAGTTTTTTGTTATCCCTGAAAACGGTTTGAAAACATCTAACGAAACGTTGTGTATCAATAACAAATAAATAAATGGAAGTCCACTTTCAAACAAATTAGTATTGTTAAGAGAATAGAGAAGCCAACTTCCGTTTTTGACTGAAAAATTAAATAAATAAAATTTAAAAAATATATATATATATTAACTTATTATTTTATTTTTTGATGCCACGTAACCTAGGTAATGGTTAAATTGGAATTAAATTAAACCGATGATCCACTTTGTCAACTTTGAATCTTTTCGATTTCCGAAACCCACCTACACTACTATAAATTTATAAGAACCTTTTAATATAGTTATGTGAAGTTTTTTTTTTTTAAACAAATTACATTTATTATCCTGAATCACCAATAGGTGGGCTATAAAACCAAGTTTTAGAAAAACTGCACCAAAATTTCTAACCATCTTGTTCTTAGAATATACCTGGGAAATATATATCTTTTAAATTTTACTTGTCACTCCCTATAAAGGGAAGTGTACTACCAGAAGTAGTTATTTCTGCAGTGTTTGCTTTGAAATAAATGTTCAACATTTTTTTAAATCCGGTATATAAAATAGTATGTTCGAGAAAACGGGCTAATCAGAAAAGGACTGGTTACGACAAGTGGCATATGTCAAAAAAAATATTAGAATAAAGAAATATATGCTAGAAGAACGGATAGGTAAAAACCCTTTAAGTACTAAAAGTGATATTAATTCGTCTGTTTAAAAAGCGGATGTATTGTTTTTAAATTTAAATACATCCTAGTTTTTTAGTTATTTAAGTTTAGAAAAAGGAAAAAAATAGTTTTTTTTAGTTTTGTGCAAAAAAAAAATTAAAACATTTATTATTTTTGTGATTCTTTTAGGTTATAGTTTTAGTGCCCAAAAAAATGTTTCCACCCCTTCAGAGCACGGCGTGCTCTAAAGTTTAACGATAAAAAAGGGGAATTAGTATGTATGGCACTTTTATCACGGAAACACTGTGAAAACGCACAGAACGTTTTTGGGGGAACCCGTTCGCAGCCTCTTTAATAAAAAAATTGGGGGTATAAGTGGTCAGTCCTTTAACGAACTAGATTAATTTTATTATCCAAAAACCCAATAGGTGGCCCAAAAAACCAGGAAAATTAACGGAAAAACTCCCAATCAAATTTCTAACCCTTTTTTTTCTTGGGAATTTCCCCGCAGAGTTATCACTAGCTCAGAAAAAGGGGATTTAAACAAAAGATTTTTCAAAAGAGATGGAAGGCCCCCAAAGGGCTTCAAATCTAGTTACCCCAAAATAGTATGGGAGAAAAAAATCACTGGGAGTTTTAAGGACTTTTTAAAGACAAGGCGAGAGAACCGGAAAATATGTCTATGAAAATATTAAAAAATACCAGCAGAATATATGGTGAAAGAACGAATAGTCACAAAAATTAAAGCAACCCTAAACAACCCAAAAAAAACACCAAAGATTTTCTATAATATCCAACAATCGCTACTTTGGGAAAAGCAGCCCTCCGTAAGAAAAAGTCAAAATGGGTAGATAAACTACTACGTATTGTTAATAAAATTAAAACAAATATTCGCACGTTGCCAAAATCCAATGAAACAACCCAACTAAAGGAAAATCAAGATCAAAGTTTGCAAAAAGAGAAGATCCGAATAAAATTTTACTTAACAAAGGCAGAAATAATTTCTTGGGAAAGAAAAAAGCTGAAGAAAGTCCCGAATTTTGGCTCCTTTACAAATGAGCGAAATATTCGTTAATGGCTCTTTTTGGACGCAATACACCAAAATAAAAATGATCCAACAAAAGGATACATTATAACAGGAGTTTGGAATCTGAACGCAACACAAAATAAACCACAACACGAACCAAAAAGGATCAGCCCCCAAACCCAAATTTAAAAGTGATCCATTTAGGATTCCCCTTTTTAATAGGAGTTTGGGAAATTTTCGCCAACACAAAGAAAAACCTACAACCGAGGCGTAAAAGGGTCGAATAGTGAAAAAATAATTTTTTGGATAATAGAGGTTGTGAACCAAAAGATTACAAAACAACTAGTGCCCCTGTTACACCCAAAAAAAAAGGATCCATTCTCCAGGGTTCACTATTTTTTTGGAGTTTGGAACTTATCAGCGTCAAATAAAGAAAGGAAATTCCAAAACCCAGGCAAAACAGGATGCAGAAAATAATAACTATTCCGTGAATAGGATAGTTTATAAAAAAGAAGGTACCAAAATACCGAATTTTGATGATAAATCAATTAAAAGTAAGATGGTACTTGTAAAAGAAAGGTACTGATGTCAAAAAACCCTCTCGGAAACAGCGTCATAAGACCCGTAAATACTTTTCCTTTGGGTTTTAAAAGAAAAACCAGTCGAGCCCCAAAAAGAAAAAGTTTGTTTGGGTTAAAATGGTGAAAAAGCGTCAAAAAAAAAAAAAAAATTATGTTTTAAAAAACTTTAAAAAACGCGCGACGCTTCCGCCTGTTCGTCGAGTAGAAGCTAAAGGACCTAAAAGTTGTTTTAAAATATACTTTTTCAAGGGAGTATTAAGGTAAATATACAAAATAGCCAAGTCCTGTTAAACCTGAAATGTTATAGCATATTGTGTGAAAATAATATTTATTGTACTTAAAAAATTTTCCACACTCAAAGCGCACTCTCTTTAAAAGATACACAATGTCAAGGTAATTTACCAGTAAAACCAAAAAACAAAATACCTTCAATTAATACTTTAATTACAAAATTTTAGACTTTTAGACTGACATTTTGTGATTTTCTGCCACTTTTAATGAGGATTGCGATATAATTGTCTGATAAAAATGTTTTTTTTAAGACAATGCAGGAACACATACATTTATCCCATGGGACTATGTTTCTAACGTGTATAAAAAATAATTTTGTTTAATTGTATCTTAAACAAAAAAATGTGTATCTTTAAAGTTTTTTATATGGAACCAGCGTTACCTGGGAAAGAAATTATGTAACGAAAAAACTTTGTTTTTTGACTTAGATGATCCAGCACCTAGTTATATGGGGCACCGTAATCCTTCTTTTTCCTAGACATTTCAAAATAATTGCTGCCATTGCCGTTTTTTTTAATATTTTTCATTAAAATTTTCCTTTATATTCTTTATATTTTATACTTATGTGTATAGTTTTAATAAATTGATTTAAACTATGTCGTCCAAAAAAAAATCAAAATGTGCCTTTTTTGCGCGAATTAACGTTACCCTCTATAAAGCGCTTTTTATTTTCCCAACATATTTCAGACGTAATAAATCACTAGGAACAGTAAACTTTTCCATTTAGGTAGATAGTTAAAACATACAGGGTAAGTCTGTGAAATGAGAACCCCGGTTTATTGCCCTAACTATTCAAATTGGTAAAAAATGTTTTATACAAAAATATTTTGGTTTTTGCTTCTCTATATTTTGCGAACAACGTTATGTATACAGAGTGTATCAGAAAGTCCGTACAAGGACAAAGTTCATTTTTTTAAATTATTTCTTATATTTTCGTTTTCTACATAAAATTCTAAATATTTTTTGTTTGATATATCATATCCCTATATTCAATTGTTTATGGGATATTCGCATTTGGGAATATTAATTTAAATTTTAAAAAAATATTTTTTGGCTTTTTTACAAAACGTAGGTATAATACAAATATATCTTTTTTTAATTAAAATTATGAAGTTTAAAAATAAAACTTATTTTTATTTATATTAGGTAGCCCCAAATGTATACATGTTTTTAAAAATTATTAAAAACTAGAAGAGCATCTTGATATTCTCTATATACGTGTTGAAATGTATTTAAAAGATTTTATGATTTTTGCACATATTTTTGAAAAGGAGTAATTAAAAATGATGGGAATGTATTCTGCTACGTGAGGACTTTTTTATTTATTTCCAAAATTACTCGAGGTCTCCTGATGGGTTCATATTTCATAATCTTGGTCAGCATCATAATCTAAAGTCAAGCAACGTCGGACGTGACCATTACTTAGCCGGGTAACCACAACGACACATGGTGCTAGACCGGAAGTAAAATCTAAATCGGACCTTTAAAAATTATTTTTATGGGAAAATACAAAAATTTACGTGCGAGATGACCCAGCTTATTCACTAATATAAAAAATGTTAACTTGTCATCTAGATATGGCCAAAAATAGGGTTGACCCCACTTGTAAACAATTACCATTTTTAGAGACCCTGATATTAGACAGTTGACACATTAATAATAATAATAATAGAATTATTAGAAAATTAATTATGAAATAACTTGTAGATGCAGTTCAGTCTGTTTTCAAATAACAACTAATCATAAAGTGGATCGGCAGTTAAAAAGAGAGGCATAGGTTTAACATGCTCGAGTGAAGTAACTAGTATAACTGTAAGCAAAGACAATTGTAGTAATAGTGATAACTACAATTGTCTTTGCTGTAAGTAAAAGTTTCCTAACGGGATAAACTGCATTTTTATTTGGATTGTTAATCAAATAGAAGCAAAATAACAATAAAGTACAAAGTTTCTAAATGTTTTTTCAAAATTGGGTGGTTTATCAGTAGTTTTTAATTTAGTAATGCTATGATAGCATATTAGAAAATTCCGACTATGATTTAAAAAAATTGTAGGCTTTTAAGCCATAACAAGGTTTTTATTCTTTATATGAGGGAAATAAAGTATATATGACACTATCTGCAAATACAGCTTTTTTTACTAACCTGAGATATCAAATTATCTTTTTAGTTAATGAAGCAATTATGTCAGTAACCAAAGTTTTCTTTTTCCAGGTGCAACTAGGAGGAAAAAATAGAACAGAATATGGATATTAAAAATATATGTACATACAGTTAATTTTTAATAAACATTTATAAATTATGTAGGTAATTTTTATACCTAATTTTAGACCTTTTTATTTATTTTTTTTTAAATATTACTCATATTAACACATCACAAATATTTAAGACATTTTAAATAGTGAATTAAGAAAGATATACATTACCATATGAATATTTTAATATATGTACTATTATACTTTGTGTAGATTTAGAAAATAAACTTTCCCTATTAAATAGTCTGTACACAAATTTGGGGAATATGAAAGGAGAGTTGTAGACATCAGATATTTTTATGAATAAATTTTTTCTTATAGTTCATATCAGCATTTTTTTATTGGGGATAGTCAGTTGTCACTGGTTGTATCTTGGAAACTATTGTATTATTTCGGGGTGGACAAAAAATTATTATCAAAATTAACAGGCGATTTATCACAACAATTTTTTGCATCCATATTTTTTCAGTGGCATCTTTAAAAAAAGGTGGATGCAACATTTATTTTATACATAAAAATGCTAAAATTTTTGAGGTAAACAATTTTTTAATATTGTTAATTAACTTTTTTTTTGAGGTTTTAATAAACGAAAGGGTATTATAAAAATTTTTAGATTTACAAAACGTAAACACAAAGAATTTTTAATCAAATTTTTTTTATTTGACCAGCATCCCTTTTTTAAAAATATTTTTCACTTTGTCAGGGTTTTTTGCATAAAAGTAAATTTTCGCCTACTATAAAGTTTAACAGAGAATAATATATCCCGAAAAGAAGTGAAAAATTGTTTAGTAATTTCCGTGATTGATTACTTTGATATCAACATTTTTATAAAAAGTTTGCCCTTTTTAATATACTTGGTATCGTGCGCCTCATAGTGATAAAGGCGCCAACCTAATACGTTTAGTGACTTAAAGCCATCTTCATTATACTAATTCTTATTTTAAAGCTTAATTAAATTAAATCGTTAACAAAATACGATTTACGACCATACTTATTTAAACATTCTGTATTATTATCATAAACTACACATTAAGGATCCAAAAGATCTTTTAGTGTTAACTAAATAACGGAAATATTACAAAACACTAGTTTGTTTATAATCAACATAATAAAACCGTCTATTTAAATCATTAGAAAATCATCTTTATAATGTAAGTTATATAACGTGGATGTTTCAGAAAATGTGTCAGGCCTAAGCAATGCAAAAAACATAACAAGGCCGTTTAAGTTTCAAAAACTAGAACGTTGTTTTTTTTAACGTAACTACGATTTTGTTAAGTTAAAGGGAAATATAACGAAACTATTAGGTTTAAGGCGCTGTTATTGTTTCAAGATGATTAACGTAAAAAAGGGGCAAGAAAACATAAATGTAACGTAATTAGGATGTTTTTTTTTTTGCTTAGTGGGGAGTTACAAGGAAACCCGGACTACGCCCGGTCTTTGGTTCATTCGATGCCTGGAAGGCAAAACCAAAGAATATAAACCTCAATAAAACGACATTATTCGAAGTCCCAAAATTTTTAGGGGGGGGCAAAGCTGTTTAACTATCCCCGCTGCCGGCAGCTATTAGCCCGGGTTTTACATGTTTCGTTTAGTGCTTTCCCTAAAGTTTTGTGTGCTGTTTCATTGGTTTCGTTCATTTTTTGTGGATATTTTTTTAAAAAAAAAGCACTAAAGTGCATAGTAATTGTGATACTTGTAAAAATTATAGATCACAGTAATCTTTAGATGTTAATTCTTTGTTAATATACAGTGTAAATCATCCAAATGGAATAAATTTAATATTAAATAAATGGGGGCTGGTTTTTTTAAATTTGGGAAATTTTTTTTAAACCAAAACTGTTTATACAGGGTTTTTAATTAACGGTAAGGTCAGTATCAACTTTCTTAATTTAAATGCAACACCCTGTATATTATTAAATTTTTTTTGGTTTTTTCAAAGCATTCTAGATTTTATTTTATGTACAATGTCCTATACCTATCTTCAACTGTTTCGTAAATATTGCGTTTTCGGGTTTATTGCATCTATTGCCTGTGCATCTTTGCCACTTTCGTGAGGGTTACTTTTTTTGTGCATATACCTACTAGGGGGCAGCCGAGTTACATCCTGTATAATTACCTTATAAGCTTTAATTACCACTCCTACAAATAGAAATAAAAAAGGTTATAAATATAGCTAAAAAATATATTTTTAGGATGACTTCTTTTAAATTGAGTTTTAAACTGTTGTAACTTTAGTTTTCGTTACCGTTTCTCTCTAAAAATAAATAAATTTGTTACAATTTTCGAGTTTGGTGAAAAAAAAAAAGGGATTTTCTCAAGAAAAATTTTTTTTTTAAAAACATCATTCCTTCGGCCCGTATCGTAACTGCCGGCCCCACTCGGCTGTGCGGACAAGTGTGCGAGAGACTAAGAAGAATAGCTGTATAACATTTCTCTGCCCTTTTGTGCTGATTAATTGGGGGAAAGGGGGTGTATACATCGCCGACAAAATTAAAAAAGACAGAGGAAGAGGGTTATACACCTATTCTTGTTTCTCTCTCGCACCTTTTTCCCCAAAAACGTTTTCTAGTAGGTATATGCAAAAAAAGTATCTTTAAAAGAAATTAAACCCAAATTTTTAAAAAAAATTTTCCAAAATAGTTAAAAATAGGTATAGGACATTGTACTTTAAAGAACCCAAAAATTGACTAATATATATACAGAGGGTTGCATTTAAATGGGGGAAAATTAGTGTTGGCCACTATTACATAACACCCTGTATAAAAAAATATTTACTGAAAAAAAAGCACAAACCCAAAAAAACCGATATACGTGTCCAGTGTTTCCATTTGGCTGAAAACACTGTATTATAAAGCTTACGACACTACGAAAAACATTCATGGGCGTTGCTGCACCTTCCCGATTTGTTTATTAAATATGTTTATGATTTGGAACAAAGGGAAAACTAAGTTTGAAAATATTTGTATAAAACAGAAAGTTTCACATAAACTCTTAAATGAAATGGAAAGAATATAATTTACCCATTGCAATGATTTTCCAAAAAAAGTACTTTAAAAAAAATTTATTAGGCTTAAAATATTTTATACAATGAAATATACAAATCGTGATCTAAAGTACCAGTCAAAAAAAAAGAAAACTAAAAAAATATCACACATATAATCAATTTTAAATCACGGGAACAAGTCGATGTAACATTCAGATTTTGTCATTTCAATAAACTGTTTGCCTACTTTTTTTTAAAAAAAATCACTATTTTAAAATCTCACCTTGAACATTCAAGCTCTAGCCTTAGCATTTAGCCTTTTAAAAACTAAAACTGTTTATTTTAGTGATGTTTTTTTTCCCCCTTGATTATCCAAAATTCTTCCAAATTTTTTTTCTTTCCAAAATATCTACTGAGATTTTTTTTCCCAAAACATAGACCTACTTTCAAATTTAATTAATTTTAAAAGGGAACCCCTTTTTATTAAAGCATGCTGTACATTGTATATTAATATATTCTTACTAAGAAATTTTGTTGTTGTTACCAATATAGGAAAAGCTAAATTATATGTTTTTTGTAATAAAAAAAATTTTAAATACATTGTAGTGTTTTTTTTCAGTAACAATGAAAAGGGTATAAAATTTATAAAAGGTAAGTTTTTGTATAGGTACCGTTTTACAAAAAAAAAAAAAATTTTTCTACTGAATTTTGGCCTCGACTCTGTCTTAAAAAAAGGGGGGGGGCCCCAAAAAATATTAAATTTGTTTGGAAGAATATTTAAGTTTTTTGAATTTTTTAAAAATTGTTAATTCATTTTTTAAAAATTTAAATTTTTTTTTATACAAAAAATATTGTTTTTTTACCTTTTCTTTATTTATAAATTTAAAAAAAAAACAAGGTAAAAAAAATTTAAAAAATTGACGGGGAAAAATTAAAAAACTGACAATTTTTTTAAGATTTAATGGCCGCCCTGTACCTCAAAAAGTAAAAAAAAACGTAGCTCTACAAATTTTTTGTTGGTAGGGTTTAAAAAATTTAAAAAAATCCCTTTTAAAAAACTGAATGACATTAATACACTTTTTTTAAAATTTAAAAAAAAAAAAATTTTAAGGGCAGGTATTTTTGGCGCTAAAAAAAAAGTGTCTGAACACCTTAAGAAAAGTGAGCGATTATTTTTCCCTTTTTTTATAATATTACTAATTGGTAGTTTCATTTATTATATAATTTATTAGAAGGTACAAAAAATTTTTTTGCCTTTTTTACAAAAATGTTTCCCCCGGTTTGGACATCTGGTTACAACATCCCAAATAATGGTTTTTTTTCCCCCCATTTTTTTTTTAAAAAATCTTCTTTTAAAAAAGCGTCATTTCCGTAAACTTTTTTCTATTTTTAAATTTTAAAACACCCATTTAAAGGAACAAAATTTTTAAAAAAACAAAATTTAAAAGGGGGTTTAAAATGAAATTGTGGGGTGATTTTAGAATTTTTAAAAAAGACGAATGGGACGTAAAAATAAAAATAAATGCAAGGCCAAAACAATGACATTTAAATTTGGGAAGATAATATCAGTTGGCTTGGAGTATTACTGGTTTATTTGGTTTAGTATTTAGGGGGAAAGGAAAAATTGGGAATTTTTGTCAAAAATTTTTTAAAAAATTTTTGTCCAAATGTTTTCCCGGTAAAAACCATCTTTTCCTTTTTTCAAAATGGGACACAAAAAAATAGTTTCACCAAAATTTTTACACAATTATACAAGGGCGATTAAAATCGATTTAAAATATGAACCAATAAAATTTAACATTTAAAAATTTTTTTTTGGGGTTTATTCCCGAAGAGACAAAAAAATTAAAAAAAAAATTTTTTTTTAAACTACTACTAGTTTAAATTTAAAAATTATTTTAAGAAATTATTTAAAAAATAAAAAATTTTTTTTTTTGTTTAGTTTTTGGGAATTAAATTTAAATTTTAAAGAATTTTTCAATATAAAAAGTGCCAGTTTTGTTTTTTGTTTACATTAATTTTTTAACCCAATTTTTAATTAGTGTAGAAATTTTTTTAAGACTATTCCCCTTTTTCCCCCCCTTTTGACGAAAGGGAAATAAGGATGCCAAGGGACAGAGACTTGTTGTTTTGCTAAAAAGGGCAAATTAAAAAAAAAAACCCCCAAAAAGCCATGGGTTCTTTTTGAAACCTTTTTCCCTTAAACCTTTTTTTGTGATGGGAGGAAAAATGACTACTTCCGACTTAACAAAAAACCAAATTTTCCAAATTTGGGTTTTGGGGCACAACAACATAAAAATCAAAAATTTGGGGGCAACCTCCTGGAAGGGGCAGACCAGATGATTTTCCCCCAAAACTCATTAACAAAAATTTTTAAGGTAAAATTCCAGATAAAATATAAACCCACCCCCCCGAAAATTGAAGAATATTTATAGGTGGTTTTAAAAGAGAGGAACTAAAGGGGCTGTAATTTTAATAAAATTACAATTTTATTATGGAAAAACTTCTGTTTTTCAAAGGGAAATATATGCTTTACCATTGAAAAGAAAATAACGGAGGGCTTATAAAAAAAGGGGATCTGCAAAATAACAGACAGAAAAGCGTCACTAGGGGCACTAGTAAACCCCAGGTAATCAAGCTCATGGAATCCCAAAAAAGAACTGGGTCCGGGGAGAACGCAACAAGTAACTCTCTTGTGGGACCGGACTTTGGGGGGATAGAAGGCAACGAAAAAGCGGGATGAGCTAGCGAGACATATGTAAAGCATTGAATCACAAAAGACAGGCATTATTTGGGCAACCGAAATGACCCACGGGGGGAATTATTTTACCACACAAAAAATTTTAAAAAAATTTTAACCAAAACCCCTAACCAACCAGTCTGGGGTTATCAGACTTGTAAAGGGGAACAAGACTAAGGGGAGATTGTATAAAAAAAATGGAGATTAGGAAAAAAAACCATAATGCGCTCCTCCGGTAGTTAATCAAGACGGCCCCCAGGAAGAAGAAGAAGAACTTTTACCCAAAAGGGGCTCTGCCAGGATTTTAAATGATTTGGGGAACAAAAATAGCCATTTCATTTTTTCCCACTTATTCCAAAAAGGGCCAGCCCACAACCTCCTTCTTTTTTTTTAATTTTTCTTACCATTTTTTATTTTTTATTACACTTACTTTAACATCAAGGAGCTATGGGGCTAAGATTTCGTAGCCGACATCGCTTTCGCATGTGGTTTAATAGGTATGTATGGCCTTACTTGGGTTATTTTTCTTTTACCCCCTATTTCCTTTAGCTATTTCATTAAGTAAATGAATTATAGTTAGCAAAAGAAGTTTTTTTAAAGGGAAAACAACAAACATTTTTTTAGTACGCATAATCTTCATAATATCGAATTGTACTTTTGTTTTTTTTAAAATCCTTAGATTTCGTTTAATCAAAATGTTTTTATTATAAAAAATTTTTTTTTTTTATTATCCATTTATTTGCATCATACCCATTTACCATACTTTTATAAGGAAATTTTAAAAGGATATGCGGGTTCCCCGGGGTTTCCTTTACAAAATTATTTTTTTAAAAAAAGTTTAAAACTGGTTAATTTAAAACAAGGGGTATCATTAAAAGGAAATTTAAAGAGCTATTTTAGTATCAAAAAATCAAAGATAGCCGCTTATAAAAATCGAAAGTTTTTTATTCCAAAAAAAAGGGAAAAAAAAATGGGGACAGAAAGTTTGTCTTTTAAAAGTTACCCAATAAATAAATTTAAAACGTAAAAATTAAAACAAAAGAATTACAAGCCTTAAAATCGACGATTATTACTTTTTTCAATATTTTAAAAAAAAAAAAAAAATAACTACGCAGTCAAAATCAGCTTAAACATTCCCCATTTAAATGGGGCCAAAATTTTGGGAAAACTGTATTTCCTTACCCAAAGTTTTTGCGGGAATTATTTTCGCCCTAACCGTTTTAAATCTACCCGTAGTCTATTACCGGTAAGCTATTTTATTCGAAATTTAACAAGCAGAAAATAGAAGGGAAAAAATAATGACAGAATGTTTTTTTTTTGCTTTTTTCCCACAAAGTACAATAAAAACGCTTGGTAGACCCCTTCCAAAAGGGAAAACTAAAAAGGGTTTTTTACAAAGCATTTTAGAAAAAACTTTTCAAAAAAAATAAATGGAAGGGGGGTAGCACAAATTATTTTTTTTTCCGGGTTTTTTGTTTTATTTAGATGGATTAAAAAAAAACTAACAAAAAATACAAAAAAAAATGGAAAATTTTTGTAAAAATTTTAAAAAAAAAAAATAAAAATTTGTTTAAAAAAAAGTAAAAAAAAAATTAAAAATTTAAAAATTGTCCAAAAAAAAAAATAAAAAGATTTTTTAATTAAATAGAGAAAAAGTATAACGTTAAAAATATATAAGGATATTTAAGGGGAAATTTTCTGATTTTTAAAAAAATTTGCATTATGAAAGTTTAAACCCCAAAAAAAAAGAAAAAAAAGTAAAACTTTAAAATCGAAAATTGCGGTTATTTAGTGGCAACAAAAATATATAAAGGGATAAATATCCTGTATATAAAAAAATTGTACATAAATGTTGTTTAAAAAAAAATAAAATATAAAAAATAGAAAAGGTCTTTTAAATTAAAAAAAATTTTTTTAATTTTCATAGAATTATAACAAGTTAAAAGAATATATATTTCATTATTTAAAGTATTATTGCTAATTTCAGTAACATAAAAATATCTTAAGGAGGCGAATTTTAAATGAACTAGTATTTTTTAAACTTTTTAAATCATTTGAACCAGCCACCATTGACGTGCCGGGGTTTTTTTTTTAATTTAAAAAAAAAATTCCAGACCAAATGATCCCACCCTATTCCTTTTAGGAAAAATTGGAAAAAAAATATTTTAAAATTAGAAAAAACCGTTTATTTTCTTAGGTGCCCCCCAGTTTCAAACACGCAAATCCTCCATTTGATTTTTTTTTGTGAATTTGGTAAAATTTTATTGTCAATTCCCAATTTTCGCAAAATTTTTTATGTTTTTTTTGAACCACGGGCCCTTAAAATGTTTTTATTACTATTTTTTGATGCAAATATTTGATCCTCTAACTTTAAAAAATTGGAGATATTTTTGCAAAATTTGGAATCTGACAATAAAATTTTGTTAAAATTAAAAATAAATAAATAAAGGATTTGTTTTTACCAAAGTGTTCTTTTTTAGGATAATAGACATTTGTATAGTTTTATTTAGTGTGGTCCCATGCTCAGTTTTTTGATAAAAAAAACATTTCTGTAGACGTCAATACTAGCCACTCCAGAGATGGCAACTAATTTGGGTAAAATTATGCCAGTTTAATTTTTTTTTAAACCCAAAGAAAAAGAAAATCGTATTCTTAAAGAATGTTATTTTTTTACTTTAATTAATTTATTATTAAGCCATATGTTAGTCTTTTTAAGTACATTTCATTGTGGAAAAACAGTAAAAAAAAATAAATGTGATATTTAGAAGGAGAAATAAATAGAAATTTATAAATGTATAAAAAATTTTTTAAAAAGTTTAGCTAGAAAACTAACAGGGTAAAATAAAGAATATTATGTTTTATTCATTAGTTTTTTTATTTAAAGTAAACAAGTATTCAAATAAATGACATACAATTTTACAATCAAATCCAACTAGTAGTTAATTTTAAAGCTGAAACAAAAGAAAGGTATTTAATTTATTTTATGCATATTTTTTAAAAATATGTTTTAAATTTTTTTAAAAAACCCAAAACATTTTTAGGGGTAAAATATATTAAGGAAAGTAAACAGTAAACATCTAAATAAAAAAATATATTTTATTTAATTTTTCAATGTATAGTAATAAATGATAAGGTGTTTAGCCAAACTAAAGATTAAAAATAAAAAAGTAAAATATTTATAATCATTATTGTTTTTAGTTTTTTTAGTGGTAAGCAGAAATAACTGATTACTACTTTGTGGCGGC
>JAHBCN010008742.1:37562-72776 GCA_019359885.1 Listronotus oregonensis | reverse complement strand
TAGTGCTTAGAGGGTAATCGCAAATTCGTCCGGTCCATTGCTATATACCTAGTAGGGTGCCCCTGTCTGTATTAATTTTGTTTATGATTTTAAAGTTTGTACTGCATAAGAAAATTTTAATTTAACTATATGATATGTACGATCCCATTCGCCCCAAGAATTGGGGCAAAACGGATATTTCTGTATTTGTGGTTTAATTAATATTATGAAGAATCAATAAAAAATTTAAGTTTTGAAATGTTTATTGTGTGGCTGGATTGATACTTATTACCATCTTGTCAATAAAACTTACATATATTACACTTTAGTATTATTTTCATATCATCAGAAACAAAAGATCCAATTCGCCTCGGTATACCCTACATGTTCAAGAAAAAATTTAACTGCACAGTCAAAATCAGAACTAAATCTACGAAAATTTTCCCTTTTTAAGCATTTCTCCATTAGTAGAGTCTACGGGAAGGAAAAAGGTATGTGACTTCCGAATTTTTTTTGTACAAACTCAATATTTTTATGAAAATTTGGAATTACGCTTGTTTAACCTTTTAGATCAAAGTTTATATATTATGCTTAAAGTGTGCTTTTTATTGTTAGACTGTAAAAACCACCCCTTATGACAAAAAATTAAAAAATCATAGAAATAGACGTTATGTAAATTAATATCATATTTAAATATGTATATATATATATATATATATATTATATATATATATATATATATATATATATATATATATATATATATATATATATATATATATATATATATATATATATATATATATATATATATTATATGTTAGTTCGTAGAGTTTTACGGAGAGATGAATGTGAATTGTTTTCATTCGGGAGTATATCCGTTAGGCAGAAAAGGGTTTAACTTCGCCATAGCACCTAAAAGAATCCCGACCGAAGACATAGTTGCCAATGTCGAGACATGCCTATCATCAGTGCCGGAACAAGCTGCGGAACAAATCAGACAAGACGTCGCAAAAATACTACCTACAGCTAAGCCTCCACAGGACAAATTGACCACCATCGAACAAGCTCTTAAAACCCTTAACAACAAGGCAATTACCATAGTGCCAGCCGATAAGGGTAACGCCACCGTTATAATGAACACCGAAGAGTACCAACAAAAAATCAGAACACTGCTCAACGACCCTTGTTACAAAGCGGTTTCAAACGACCCAACAACGAACCTGGAAAAAACTACCAAGTCCAAAATCATGGAAGCACCAATCGACACCGAACTGAAGAAGAAGTTAATCCCCAGGGAGATGTCCCAAATTCTACGGTTTGCCCAAGATCCATAAGCCAGATGTACCTCTCAGACCAATAGTCAGTGCTTACAACTCACCAACCCAAAAACTGGAGAAATACCTATCCAGCATCATCCAACCTCTAACGGAAAAATCAGACTCTTATGTTAAAAATTCAGTCCACTTTACACAAATACTTGACACTCTAAAACTTGACAAGGACGACATAATCGCCAGCTTTGACGTAAAATCCTTGTATCCAAGCATACTATTACACGAAGCACTGCAACAGATACATGACAACGAAGATCTCCCCAGTCATGTTACCGAACTAGCAAGACATTGCCTCAAAAACGCATACTTTAGGTTTAACTCCCAAATCTACCGCCAAACAGATAAAGCAGCAATGAAAGAATCCAGTTCACATTGGAATTTGAAGAAAACAACCAACTACCACTTCTGGATGTACTTGTCACTAGGACCCAAAACGGCAAGTTACAACATACTGTCTATAGAAAACTCACTCACACCAACAGGTACTTGAACGCCAAATCCCACCACCATTCATCGCAAATACAAGGAGTTGCCACCACGTTAATTTTCATATCCATAAAACTGACTGACGACAGCAACAGAGAGGAAGAACTTCTTAACATAACAAATGCTCTCAAACAGAACGGCTATAAATCATACATAATAAGGAAAGCTGTGAATCAAACACATGTCCAGCCCAAGAAACAAGAGCCCTTGGAAAATAAAGTGAGAACCACCCTTCCCTACATCAAAGGCACCACGGACAAAATAGGAAAACTTCTGCGCAAACATAATATTTCCACAGCCTACAAACCCCAACAAACCATTGGATCCATCATAAGAAATCCCAAGGACAAAATAAAACTAGAAAACCAAGAAGTCTATAGCATCTCATGCGGTACCTGTCAAAAAACCTACATAGGACAAACAAACAGAAGAATTTCGGCTGGACTGGAAGAGCATAAATTAGCAATTCGTAACAAGCAAACGACTTCTGCATTGTTTCAACACCATCTAGAAACAGGACACCAAATAGACTTCGACAGCTGCAAACAGGTGGCAAACGTAAACCATTTCAAGACAAGGCTAATCCGTGAAGCCATAGAAATTCAAAAAAGTGGAGGACTCAACAAAAAAGACGACTCTTTACACCTAGCCACAACGTGGAAGACAATTTTGCCCAAAACAAAGCCTAAAACACCACCAACAACCAGTGATGACGCGACACGCTTGGATGCACCCACCTCAGACACGAGACCAACCATGCGTTACAACCTTCGCTCAAGGAACCGTATAAAAGGGACCACTGCAGAAGATAACCTCAGTCAATCTTCTGACACCCGTTAGACAGCATTGAAAATGCCAAGTGCGATCTTGGCGAAAAATACCAATAGTGCTTGATAAATAGAATTAAATAAGGAACTTAATAAGTAACGTAATATCAGTAGCTTCGGTCATGTTTGGTTAATTCGAACTGTACAGGGTGTCCAAAATTTAGAAGCAAATTTAAAAGCACTTTATTTTTTTTTTATTTTAAATATGAGCCCCTGTATATTTTTAGGTCGTTAGATACAGAATTGAAAAAAAAAATCTTTTCCTTTTTTTATAGACGTCATTTTCTTTCTTATATTTTTTTGTAGAATGTAAATTTTTCAAGTTATTCCCGAAATACTATTGAAAAACAGGTTTTTTTTAATAAAAGACCATTTTCAATCACGAATAACTCGGAAAACATTGACTTACTGAAAATTGTTCATTGGAAACTTTTTGCATAAAATTTACCCCTTTATCGATTTTCGAAGTTATTTTTAATGGTATATTTTTCACCCTCCAGAAGGGGTGGCTCCCACCCCCTAGGTTAAAGCACATCACTGCACTATATAAACTTTGTTTCTTGGGTAGTACATTATAATTCCTAGGGAAAACCCCTCATTTACTGTACTATATCTTGTATACTAAAGGAACTAGCAATATACTCGTATGTAGGCCGAATTTTGCACGCTGTATAGAAAATATTTCGTATTTTTTAGTTGATTTTAAAATCAATCTATTTTTTTAAATTACTTTTTTATTTAGATTAATGGTAGTCTACCAGTAATGGTTTGGATTTATGGTGGAGGATTTAACCAAGGCGCGTCCACTTATGCCGCCTACGGGCCGGACTACATCATAGAAAAAACGGTAGTTTATGTATCCTTCAACTACAGACTTGGCATCTTTGGATTTTTAAGGTAAAATAAGAGTAATGAATAAAATCCTTTTACTTATTTTTGGCACGCTTATGTAATATTGCAACTTTACTGGTTAGATAATGTAATTATCGGAAGTAATTACACAAGTGCATCAAAATTACCGATAATTTTTCATGAAAGCATGTTGTCTAAAAACTGCATGAGTTTATTTTCATATTTTGGCGAAAGAGCCCGACTCCGAAGGAGGAGGGCTCTTTTAACAAAATATGAAAATAACCGAATGCAGTTTTTTACTGACAACATGCTTAAATGAAAAATTATCAGGTTTACTTTGATGCACGAGTGTAATTCGGTAGAATATTTCTCGAGTAGAAGAAATAAAGTATTAGTACCTAAGTAAGTTTAAATTTTTTATTTAAACATTAGATTAAAATAACATTACCTACATAAATATTATATGAAAATGAACAAAATAATATGAGACAAACTTGCAGAAACTAAAAATTGCATGAATTGCAGTGGAAAACACAGTTGTAAAAATTACTATTTTTGGAGTCTGCTCCATTACTTGTTGATGTATGTGAGTTTGTCATTGAATTAGAATTTAAAGAACTTATTGTAGGCACATTAGCTATATATTAAGCTTAGCTATATATTAAGATTAGCTTTATCATTGTCTCTCATTTTTTCTACTATATTTGAATGGTGTTCCTCATCCAGTTGAAGATATGGCTTTATGGACTTTGGGTTTAAATGTCCAGTAATTTTTATCAGCGTATTTTCTTCAATCCCTTGTTTTACAAATTTTGAAACCGCTGTTGCGCGGAGTGAATGATTAGTGATTTTAACTTTTCCAGTCGCCAAACCTGACTTTTTTGCCTCCGTTGAGGTTCACTGAGTGATTATGTTTTCTCCGACAGGGATGTTCTTGTACCACTTACCCAATTTCCAGAAAGGATTAACAGTTAAGAACAATCTCGGAATCTTTATATATTTTCTCTTTTCCAAGAACTTTCTAAATAACCTTACTGGGCACAAATCCGGGTCATGTTTTAACCACACTTGGATTATTATCCCCTCCTTGCGTTGTTTTTCCGAATATTGGATTGTATTCCATTCTACCAGTTTTTCCCCTACGTTATTAATGTCTTCTTTGAAATAGGAAGTAAACCTTTTGACTCCCTCTCCTCCTCTCCATGCTAATTTATACGATAAAACAAAAAATAACTTTTTTTGTAAGCCATCGGGCGTTTCTTCATCACAGTTTTGTACCATGGCTTTGAACTCTTCGTATTTTAGTGATACAGCGCTTTCTTTTCTTTTCTGGGGGTTTGTCTGCAACTGCTTTCTTTTGGCATTTTTTGCTTCGCGGGCTGTTTTAAATTCCGTGATAGTAAAAGAATTAAATGTAATATTATATTCGTCCTGGTATTTGTCCATCAATAGTTTTGATGTTACATTCCAAATAGTTTTCACAGTAAAGTCTTTATAATCCTCACCATTTTTCTTTTTTATGTTGTAGGCCCAGTCAGTAACAATATTTGCCAGTATCGGTATTGAAGTGTGTTCGTTAAAACTATAATTCCTTTCTTTAATAAAATCCAGAAACTGTCTCCATATATACTGATGGTTCATAAATGTATTTTTAGGTTTACTTTCGATTACTTTTTCATAAATTAAACTCAAAGAATCGTTTCCAAAACGCTCGACGACTTAAAAAATTCGATATAATATGCCAAAATGACAAATGTGCAATTTTAACAATCATTACTATGGATACGGACCTATAGGGAAATTTACCTAGCGGGACTTTTTCGGATCCTATCGGGCAATTTTCGGAAGTAATTATTCGAAAATGTCCCGCTTCATATGGGATTTCTAATATATGAGGGAAATATTCCGGTTAAGTTAATGAAATTGTAAAAAGTCCCCATCAATCCCACGTGTGCAAAAAAAATTATACAAGGTCAAAGTTTGCGAAAATGGTTTTTTTTTTGAATTTTTTAGCGAAACGATTAGTTTTATATTCTCTCTCTGATCTGAATGTTCAGAGGGTGGTAATATACCACTGCACTTAGACCTCAGTTGGTGCTTCCTCTTGTAGGCGGGAGATTTACTGCGTCGTCCAACCTATTGATTTGAAATACCTAGTTGACGACGTCTTTATGTAAAATCTCCCTAATTACGGCCAGTAATAGCCAGTTCGTGCCCAGCATGGAGTTCCGTTCAAATGTGAGGGCGGGACAATCGCAAAGAATGTGTTTCACGGTCTCATTTTCTTGTTCACAGCCTCTACATAATTCTGAATCCGTTAGACCCATTTTAAATAGGTGTTCTCGTAGCCCGCAGTGGCCAGTTAGAACGCCCGTTAGTGTTCGGAGGTTTCTTCTGGACATCTTAAGTTTTTTTTTCGCTATTGACTTGTCTAGATAGCTTAGCATTATTTTTTCGAAGTTGCAGTTCGTAGTATCATCCCATTTTCCTTTAAACAGTGGATGGGAGTATTCTTTAATGAAGTCTTTAATCGCTGTTGTTTTCAATCCAGTGGTGGGGACGGGACCAACTAGTTTCCGTCCCGCAGCCGCTCTGGCCTGCTAGTCAGCGGTAGTCATGTCCCTTGATCCAGGCTTAGTTGACCACATTATTTAGAGAGATGTTACTCAGAGCTAAATGACATTCTAATATAAGTCCCGAAGTAATGCGTGGTCTTTTCAGGGCTAGTAATGCTTGCCTACTGTCTGTATAAATACAAATCGTATGGCTGACGATATTGCGGCTTTTAATTTCGTAAGCCATATGGTTATGGCTGTCAGTTCGGATTAAACCAAGCTGGGTTAGGCGCCTATTTTCCATTCGATTTTCATGTTTATGGTTGGTGAGTATATGCCACAGCCTGTGCCCACCTTGGTCTTAGAGCCGTCAGTGTACAGGCGAATGGTTTCTTTAGACTCGCCTTTTATTAGTATTGTTCCCTTTATGTTGATAGTGTAGGGTTTATTGAAAACGAACCTTGCTGCAACTTCGCTCTTGCCTGTAGAATTGGAAGTTCCCTTGTAACATCCCTCCACAGGCGTCATCCAGTTGAGCAAGTGCCTACATTGGTATCTAGACCGACCATGCAGAGGAGTGTTATAGTCATCAAGGCCGCTTCCCTTACAAATATATCATAGGGGTGGGATTCAATATCACTTCCATGGCTCTAGTGAAGTCCTTATAGCACCTGTGACGTTTAAACGTGATATTCTTTGAATTTGATCTGGCTTATGTTTTGCCGTGATCTGTTCTGTTTTGGACCACCAAACTATAAAACCGTAAATTACCATGGGTCTTATTATAGCCGTGTAGATCCAATGGGCTACTTTGGGAAAGAATCCCCAAGTCTTTCCTAAGGTTCCGCGGCATTGATCAAATGCAATATATGCTTTCTTTATTCTGTTCTCCAATTTAGAATTCCAAGGTAGCTTACTGTCAAAGGTAATACCAAGGTATTTGACCTCTGTTGAGAAGCTTAGTTTAGTATTGAAAAGAACAGGTGCTGTCAAGCTTCCTAATTTCTTTGTAAACAGAACCATTTCTTTTTTCTTCGGATTTACTTTTTTTAAGTGCATATTGCATTCTATCGCAGATTACATTCAGGAATTTGCCTGTTAGCAAAATTACCACATCATCCGCGTATGCTATCGTGTATAGGTTTTCGTTATTAAGGCGTCGCAAGAGGCTGTCTAGAACCATGTTCCATAGTTAGAGTGAGTGTAATCCTCCCTGCGGACAGCCCTTTGTTACCTTGCTCCTGACCTTAACATCGTCAGCCTTTATTTCTATTACTCGTTTAGAGAGCATATTCATTATCCATCCATTTAGTGTTGGTGGGATATGATTATCAGGAAGTGCGTCTGATATTTTGGTAAAGGTCGTTTTGTCAAACGCCCCCTCTATGTCTACGAATACACCTAAGGCGGACTCCTTGTAATCCATTGATCTTTCGATTTTGTCTGAGACTGCGTATAGTGCTGTCTCCGTTCATCTGCCTGTAGTGTATGCATGTTGGTTTGGGTGTAAGGGCTTATTGATAATCACTACATCTCTGATATATCATAATGATGTAAGGCTGATTGGTCTAGTTTATGATAGATTCCAGTCTGGACATTCTGGGGATGACGGAACGAAGAAAGTGGGAAGTTCGGAGCCTCTTAAGCTGGACTCTAAAAGGATGCATAAAAGTGGCACCATGTGTTGCTCTGTTGGAAGCTGTCAGAGAAATTATACTTGCCAACTCCCCCGAGCAGAAGCCGTAAAAATACCTATGAAAATGCGACATATCCCCTACAGCCTATCGGTAAAAAAAAAGAATGAAGCTTCTTTGTAAGCGTAAGATCATTAATAAGATGAACATCTGTCTTTTGAATGGAATCAAGGATAATAAGAGTTGTAGAAAACGCCGTTCCAGACATAAGAACAATATTCTATAGATGGTCTGATTTGGAATACATACAGAATATACAGATAAAACGGAGAGAATATGATCTGTCTCGAAAGAGGAATTCAAGCTCTTTTAAAGAAGCTGAAGCTATGAAGGTAATGTGTTTGTGCCAGTTAAGGTTATTCTCAATAGTGACGCCAAAATGATTAAATGACTTTTTTTCGTGACACCGAACATGGCTGTGTCTTGTAGTATTAAACTGGTCAAGATTTTTAAAGCCAAAATCAAGATTATTTTAAGGTCTTGTGAAAGAGTTATTTGCATTGACCTGCGCGTGTTTTCCAAATCAGGCCTATAGGCTGGCCTAAGAAATTAAATATTAGGGTAAAGGATACTATCGTCAACAACAAATAGAATTGTAAAAGAGAGATTGTTGATGTAAGAAGAAACATAGTTGGTGCCCTGAGGCATCCCAGCATTAATTTAGGTAAAAGCTGGGAGGATGACGTTACGATATTATAAGTAACAAACAATAAACACAAAATTATAGTCACAATTAAAGAAACACTAATATCTGAAATAAGAAGATTTTTAATAATTCAAAAAACTTTTGCAACCACCAAATAAAATTACACAAAGCAAAACAATCGAAATTAATACGGCGCAAACAAAAACGAAACATGTAATTCGCTTGGAAGGGTTGATGAGACGACAACGGCGCAGCGCGGGTATGGTTTCATAAACGCCGCGCTGTCGCACACGAAAATCGGACTTCGACTCTGTCAAAAGTATAATTTGTTGCCTACCTACATATTGATTTATCAGCTGTAGTGTGGTGTCGGTAGGCAATACATTACAAAACTTCACGGAATTTTGTTATTGCGCAGAATCGTAGAGGCTCACTCATAATAGTTATTTTTATAGTGGGTCGGACATTTTTTGATCGAATTGGCCATAGTATTAGACTTTCATAAACATTCAAACTTTCTTGCGTCGTCCCAATACGCGGCCAAGAAATACAATGTTAAGCAATGGCGTATCATCTTTGAATTTCTCTGTATAATATAATTTTGTTTCAGTACTGAAGACCTTACTGCTCCCGGTAACTGGGGATTGAAAGACCAGATTTTGGCACTTAAATGGGTGAAAGAAAACATAAAGTATTTCGGTGGTGATCCTAACAAAGTGACTATTTTTGGTGAAAGTGCCGGCGCTGCATCGGTCTCGTATTTGGTACAGAGTGATTTGTCTAAAGGTATAGTAATAATATATAGTAAATTAAGTTACAACTTTAAGTACAAATATTTTTGTATTTAAAAAGGTCAAAAAGTTTCTAGTACAACCTACTGTTAAAAAAATGCATCTTTTCCTGATTTTGGTGAAGCTAAAATTCACTGATAGACAAAAATATTAAAAAATCCCAAAATTTGCCATAGAATGCAATGCTAATTAGTTTATGTGGTCACCCAAAAATTACACAAATCAACAAATTTAATTTTTGTTTTAAAGTAACATTGGTTTGTTTGAAGTATTTTTAAGTTCTAAATCTGAAAATGATAAGCTAATTACTGTAACACGTACAGTTTTTTGTTATAAAGAGAAAAAAGAGGAGACGAATAATTTTTACATTATAATATATTTATTTAATTTAAACATATAAAGCTTGGTTGTTATGTAAATAAAAAATTATTGCACGAGATATGATACAGCGACAAAAACGTTTACTTTTTCCTGCGTCCCTGGTATCTTGTTTTCATCGTCCTGATGTCCTGGTGAAACATCTCTGCTTGTTCGTCGCTTACTGCACCCAAATTTTCCGGGAAAATATTCAAATGGGAGTGCAAAAAATGTATTTTTAGGGACATGTCACACCCTAGAAATTCATAGGTTTTCAACAGTTCATCTATGAGGCTTTTATAGTCTTCATCTTACTTGTTGTCCAGAAATCCTTTCACTAAACGTACAAAACACGTCCAAGGTGCCAATTCCTTTTTCTTTAATTGTTTTTGAAAACCGAGATCATCAAGGAGCATCCTTATCTCAGGTCCAATAAAAATGCCTTCTTTTAATTTTGCATCACTTAGATAAGGAAATATTTCTCTTAGGTACTACCACTACCTTCTGTGTCCATTGCTTTGACAAAGTTTTTCATTAGTCCAAGCTTAAAATGAAGAGGCGGTAGCAGCACCTTTTTTGTGTTAACAAGGGGGGCATATTTAATGTTTGACGTACCAGGTTCAAAAGAAGTTCTATAAGACTGATTCTTTATACTGTAGTGTTTTTTGTTGCCCTACTGTCCCACAGAGACAAAAAACAGCGTTACTTTGTAAAACCTCCTTAACGTCCTTACAAGATACCTATGACTTTTAAATCTCCCCAGATAACCCACTGATACTTTTTATATTTAACATGATTTAATATGGTTTCTTTTATTGTCACTGAATGGGCTAAAGAAATAGACGGTTTTTGTTATCAGCCATGAATCAGGACTGCATTTAGGCTGTATTTCGACGAATCTATGAATAAACGCCACTAGCTAGGATCATAATCCATATTAAGCTCATTCATTAAACCAACAATATCACATAGTGTCCCTTCCTTTAAAAAAAAACTTCTCTCTCTCTATGCTTTTTAAAATCCCTTCTGTTTTAGTAATGCAAAAGTAGCAGTCACTTGCATGGTCAGTAGGTTCTCTTCACATGATAAGAACAGCAAACGGCATAAAATTTTTATTGCCATACATCCAATGCACTAAATTTACGTGACAACTCACACAACAAACAGGAGAAGCCCAACTTTTATCTTGATCCCCAATTTGGCACTTAAAATATATCGGCATGCTGGTCAGCTCCTAAATCGTTTCCATACCGGCCTTTCTTATTATTAATAAGATCCGACATGACGCATCCTATGTGATCTTCGGCCAAATTCATTTGCCTCAGTAAACGAAGGGACACAAGGACAACGGATTTCTGCATTTTCATCACCAGTTGTTGGGGTGAATGTTGACATGCGGGAATACATTTCAGCTCCCCCAACACATTTTCCTTCATGACCCCCAAAACGCCAACAATCAGGACAACCAATCGCACGATATACTCCGGCTAGAGCCTCCGAAGCTCGCCAAGAAGATCCTGATATTTGGCTCGTTTCTCCGTTCCTTTATATCGATATTTGTTTCCGCTTGGTCGAAGAACTCAATTACATACATAGATTTATTCCTTTTATTAAGGAGAACGATATCAGGTTTATTGGCGCAAATTTGATGAGTAGTTGGGAATGCATAATTTCAATATATGCGACAGTTGTCATTTTCCACTACTGCCTCGATATCCCCGGGATCAAATGGCAAAATTGCTGTTTCATCGATGCCGTAATAATGTATGAGGTGATAATAAAGTACCCGAAGCGCATCGGTGTCTAGGTGAATGTTACTACTAATAGCATGCACTGGAGAAGCTGACAATAAGTGCATAAGTGTTTCAGGTTGCTGTCGACAGGCTCGACAAGCAGTATCAGGAATGTTAGAAAACTGACTTCGGTATACCAATGTGTTTATCACCGCATCCTGGCATGCTAGTAGGAAACCCACTTAAGCTCAACAGATTTTAAAAAACAAAACATGAGGTTTCGAGATAGATTGAGTCTTTCTATGTTTCGGTAAAATACTCCGTGTTGCGGCTTATTAATGTGATCTTCCAAGAGCATCTGCTGTTCTGCTCTTTTAACTGCAGTTTTTACGGCTTTAGACTCAAGTCTTAAAAGTAATTGGTCGTCGTTTGGATATATTGCATATCTGAGACCGAATTTCTCCGCTGCTCGCTCTGCTGCCTTTAATAGAAAGGCTCCAACATTAGCTATTTCGTGTGCTCTTAATAGTTGCATCAGTGGATCAGTACTATTGGCAACTTGACAAGCAAGACTCAAAACCAGTCGATCGTGCATACACTCCAAGCCGCGGGTGGATGCTAAGGTGAAGAAGCATCATTTTTCGTCTGCTGACGTCCAGCTCGCGCAGTTTCTCTCGCGTCCACTTAACCACTCCAAAGAGTAAAACAATACAGGAACTGCTAGCATGTTGGTAGCAAACACCTTATTTATTCCAGATAATTTGGATTCCCAAATTCTCCATAACCGTCGCCTATAATTGCTTCTAAGCTCGGTCTTCACAGCTCTAACATCTTGAGTCCGGTTTTGGTCGATTTCTAAATATCAATAATTTTCGTTGTTTTGTAGAGGGCGGAGTAGCGCGCTATCGGCAAGCTGGTCAGCTTTTAAATCGTTCCCGTACCGGCCCTTATTTAGCTTAAGTTTTGCACACTTGTCGGAGGCGAACTCCATTCCAACATCTCTGGTATATTCGTGAACCACTTTAAGAAACTGTTATAGGTCTCTCTCGCTAGCTGCGTACAGTTTAAGATCATCCATATAAAACAGATGGGTTACCTTATGCTCACGTCTTCCAGGTGGTCCACAGCAATAATCGCGTATCTTTCGAAGAGACACGGATACGGGAAGCAGCGAAATACAAAATAGCAAAGGACTGAATGAGTCACCCTGAAATACGCCCCTTCTAAACGTAATGGGTTTGGTAATAATTTTTTGTGCTCCAGATGTTATAGAGAACTTTGATTTCCAAAGTGACATCAGTCGCTCAATGCATCGAATAAGGTTAAGAGGTACCTTAAGATCTTTAAGCAGATGCAACAGTAATTCGTGAGATATTGTGTCAATCGCTTTTTGTAGTCAATCCACGCCATATAAGGTTGCGTTTGTATTGAATTGAGTCTTGTGTAATGCATCTATCGATTAATACATTTTCTTTGCAACAATTAATTTCTCTTTTTCCTCCTCGCTGCTCCCCTACATCAGAGAGTATGGGATCAACTGCACTCAATGTTCTAGAATATAAAATTCTGGTGAAATCCTTGTAGCAAGTATTGAGGCAAGTGATCGATCCATAGTTTTTGGGTAGTTTTAAATCGCCCTTTTTTGGTATCAATTTGGTTCGGCCTTCAACAAACCACTCAGGAATTGGTGTGTCCCCGTTGAGCCAAGAATTAAAGATTCTGGCTAAATATGGATGTGTACTGGAGAATTTCTTCCACCAGTAGTTGTTGATACTATCCGGACCAGGTAAAGAATAGTTTTTTACGCATCTAGGGCACTTTTTACCTTCTCCGGCTTGATCGGCGCACTCTCATGCTGGTCAATCTGCTTGTCGGCACAATAAGTTCTAAAGTTAGTCAATGCTGGAGTTTCTCGTTGTAGTGGCTTTAAGACTTCGTAAACATCCTTCCAGAACTGTTCCACGACATTTGCCGATGGCGGATTTTCAATTGTTGGTATTGAGTCTGCGAGAAAGCTAGAAGCTAGAAAGCTAGAATTTATTTGTGTCTCTTATCCCCCTAGCCTTTTCTTTAAGCTGTTGTTTATAACACTCAAGGATCGTATGCGGTCTAGGTAACGCTCTTTGATGATAAGAAGCACAGGTCTGTTAAGTGTATGGTGTTTTTGGTGTAGCTTTAAAGCTATTTTCCTGATCTTTTCAGTAAAAGGTCTGTTGGATGATATATATTCTAATACACTTTGTATATGCGATGCCTCTTGCCGCGTCAAATCTATTTTCTTGGCTATTTGCTGCATTTGGCGTTCGTTCTTTTGAAGAGATTGGTGAAAGCTGTCTGAGCAGTTGTTAGGAATAAGTTGTTTCGCAGCGTCATAAACAGCGTTGTTATGTGCCAATATATCCGTATGTTCTGAAAGTCTGTCCCGAAGTGCGTTGTCTGATTGTGCGATATTTTGAAGCTTTATGTAGGACTTGATATTGATGTTTACAAGTCTTTCTGTTAATTTATTATCGGAATTCCCATGAGCAATCTCGTTTACCGTATCCTTCGCAGGCTGGTCCTGTTCTGGATCCTGGATAGCTTCCAGGTCTTGAGGCGGCTCCTGTTATTTTGGAATTCTGACATAACCAGAGCGGTTAAGATAAACTAAATAGTCTTTCAACCAATGTTCGAAGAGATGACTGAATTTGACATGCAGCATGCATTCTTCTCATGTAGCCCCTAGTAATGGGGATGCTGAATGCATATACATCCATCAAGTCGTTCCTAAGTTCGTCCGGCCACGTAAAGCGTCCATTTCCATTGCCAAGGTCGTTTAAGGGCGTCCGTCCACTTGCTCCTCCAACCTGCCTTGCACCTCTATCCAAACGGGGTGGATTGTTGAGAGCTTGCTCATCACTGCTTTTCGTGACAATGCGAGATATCACCCCACAAAGTTTTGGCGGTTACAACGCAACCCCTTTAAGCTCGCTGGCAGTACCGTCTTGCTTGGACTGTACGTGTTCGGTAGCACCAGGAACAATACCAAGCATTGTCCTGGTGGCCAGACTTATATTTTTATTATATTTACAAAGATCCAACATGACGTATCCTATGGCTCCGACCCCATTGGGCGTCATGCAGAAGGCCATTCGAATCGAAGACCACTCCTCACAAATTCATTTGCTTTAGTAAACGGAGGAACCCAAGCACAACAGACTTCTGCATTTTCATCACCAGTTGTTCGGGTGAATGTTGACATGCGGGAATACACTTCAGCTCCCCCAACAAATTCTTATTTCTTGCATTCCTTTTTATCGATGTTAGTTTCCGCTGGAGCGGAGAACTCAATAACATGCATAGAGTTATTTCTTTTATCAGGGAGAAAGATATCAGATTTATTATTATTATTATAGAGAGACATTTTGGAAAAATATGTTTTATTTTTTTAGGATTGTACAATGGAGCTATAATGCAAAGTGGAACAAGCCTCTGCTTATGGGCGCTTATGCTTAACGCAAGACGCAAAGCTTTTGATGTTGGACTCAGATTAGGCATATTTGCACTTAATTCCCAATTTTTAATAAATAAATTAAGAGGAGTTGATTACAAAAAACTTAAAGTAGCAGAAAATAGAGTTACTATCAATGTAAGCTAAACAATATCCCAACTAATTATAAAATTCATTTCTAACTTTGCTAAGTTGATATTGCGAACTTTTATTACATTCTACAGAAATAGCGTTTTGTAGCTGGTTTAGATTCTCAAATTTTACACTTTTATAAATGACAATTTTTAAGTGACCCCACAAAAAGAAGCCATTCGGTTAAAGATCAGGTGACCTGGCTTGCCTACTTAAGTATATTTTTGAACGGATTCTAAAGTAAAATACAATTTTCATAACTTTCCCAAACTTCAAAAACTTCGTAAAACAAGGTGTATGTATTGGAGAAAACCAAACAGTTTTTTTTTTAATTTAATCTTCAATTCCTAAAAAATGACAAAAGTCCGAACAAATAGATTTTTTTGTCGTCAAAGTAATTCCATGTTTAATGAATATTTTTTTTAGGCATTCCTTACTGACAATATTCTAGCTGGTTTGCCATTTGGTGTAGTTCAAGAACCGCCCCACGCCGGTGCAGTTTTCACTGGTAAAAGTCACCAGCAGCTTTCAAATGGTAATTTCAACAAAGTACCTTCGATTATCGGATTTAACTCCAATGAAGCAGCTTCATTGGAAGCCTATGTGGGTAAGTTTTTGCGTACTAAACAGGGTGATCCCATTAAAAAGACTTTAAATAGCGCAATGGCAATCAATAGTATAGTTAACAGTTTATTTTAGAAAGTCTATAGATAGATAGATAGATAGATAGATAGATAGATAGATAGATAGAACCACTACAAAAAAAACAAATATACAATAAAACAAAAATCAATAAAATATCATATAAATACCGTCATATACACAAAAATATTGACAAACAATTAAAATGTACTAACAAATAAAATATGTAAAAAAAACATTAAAAATATAAAGACAAATACCATACAGAAAAATAAAAATTGCATCTACGCTATACAACAAACCATATTTAGTATAAAATAAAAATAAAAATATTTATATATCTCACACATACACATATAAGAAAAATATGAGATATAAATAAACCAGACAAAAGTATTAACAAAAAAAAGCTTAGTGTTGCATAAACTCTGCAACTGAATAAAATGCTTTATCAATTAGAAACTGCCCAACTGCATTCTTGAATTTACCCCCATGCATCTGCCTTAAATTTTGAGGAAGCTTATTATAAAGGGTAAGACACCTGTAAAAAGGAGAGTTTTTAAAAAATGATGTCCTGTGTAAAGGAATTTCGATCCTTGTATTGTTTCTTGTGTTGTAAGAGTTAGATGCTCCGAGTCTTCCAAACAAGTCCCCATTTGCACATAAGACACACTTAAAAATACTTAAAAATGAACACACAAGGCAAAGTAAGGATCCTTTTCTGAACAAATATGGGTCTGCAACTTTCAAGCGGCTTAAGATTAAATATAAGTCTTAATATTCTTTTTTTGTCCCACAAAAACTCTACCTAGCGCACCACTACCTCCCCAGGAGACAATATTACTAGAAATATGGCTGTAAGCCAGTGAATAGTACACAGAAATTTACCCAGACCCATCCAGTGTATTCTTAAGATTAAGAATAGCATAATATGCTGAATTTAGCTTCGAACAAACATATTCGACGTGATAGGCAAAGGTCAATGAAGAATCAATGATAGTTCCCAAAACTTTTGCAGTGTCTGAAAATTTGATATTGTTGATTAATTTGAAGTTAGATGGTAATGGCTTTCGAATAAACAAATTCATGTATGTAGTTTTAGTGCTATTAATTATAAGATGATTGTTACGGCACCAAACTTCCATTTCATGACAGGCTACCCTAATGTGATCTGCGAGCTCCTCCGGGGTATCCGCCGCTAATACTACCGTGCTGTCATCGGCATACATTGTAACACTTCCAGTGCTAATATTTTGCGGTATATTTTTAACATAGAGCAAAAATAGTAGTGTCCCCAGTACAGAGCACTGAGGAACTCCCATACCCACAAATTTGGGTTCCGACTTAACACCATTATATCTTACAACCATTTCACACCCAGATCAGTCAATCCATTCGGATAACATACCTCTGATATCCATGCTGTACAGCTTTGAGAGCAAAATACTCCTGTTTACTGTATTGAAGGCTATGGACAAGTCAAAAAATAGAGCTACTACATATTTTTCTTGGTCAAGATTACTGTACACATAGTTTAAAAAGCTGTATGTTGCTGTTTCAATTGACCTTTCTGGTAGAAAACCATGTTGACACTAATTTAAAATGTTATATTTTAGAACAAAATCCATTATTTTATCATGCCCCGTTTTTTCTGTAACCTTTGAGAAGATAATAAGAATTGATATCTGTCGATAATTTTCCTTGTCGCCACGTTCGTTTTTTTTTATATACTGGGAACATATTTGTGGTTTTAAGTATTGTTGAAACAATTCCTTCTTGCAGACTTCGATTTATTAAGAAAACCAATGGAGAGCAAATATGTTCTTGTATTGCCTTAGGAAGTTTTACGTTGATATCGTCAAAACCTGCTGAATTCTTGTTTTTTAAATTACTAATTTTTTTCAATAAATCACTCTCAGTTATTGACTCAATTACAATTGAGTTTGCCACAAATGGCAAAGTTGGAAATGACTGCAAATCAAGGCAACCATACCTATCTTCTATTTTTTTGCAGAGACGCTACTAAAATAATTAACAAATTCATTTGCAACCTCAACCGGTGCACTTATAATACTGTTATTTACTTTAAGGTTTATTTGTTGAAAATTATTTGTCCCCCTATTTAATCTATTATAAACTATTTTCCAAACCTCCTTTGTTTTATTACAGGAATTTTCAATTTTGGTGCGAAAAAAATATTTTTTGTTGTTCTTAATTTGTTTTTTATATATTGCCCTCAAATCTGTATACTTTTTAACTATATCGTCGTTCGTAATGTATCTTTGTATCCAAAATAACCTATCTAGCTCTTTTTTAATATTTCTAAGATCATTAGTATACCAATTTATTGGCCGTTCGTGGTATTTATCTCCATTAAAACTATGAGCTCCATATGGACAGCAACAGTCTAAACAATACAAAATCAAATCAAGAAAATCAGTCCAAGCAGTGTTTAAAGTAATAGAAGTGTTTAGGATATCTGTCCATTCTTGACGCTGTTTCATGCCAGAAAACATTGCTATATTAATAGGTGAAAAATGTCTTATCATTTTAACCTTATTGATGACTTTAGGATTGTTATACAAAACTAATTCAAATATAAATTTATGTACAAAATGATCGCTAATATGAGGGTTATAAACACTACAGCTAAATAATTCTAATTCCATATTAGTCGTTACATAATTCTAATTCCATATTAGTCGTTACATAAAAACAATTACACTAACACTGGTCTGACCCGTAACATTTGTAACCACTCTCGTTGGTTCATTAGTTGTGACATTAATTAGAAAGCTGTCAAATATATCCATTAAAGTGCTTGTTTAGACAGAGTCTTTAGAGTAATCGATGTTAAAATCTCCCACGAATATAACGTATTTAAAATATTTCACCGCATTCGAAAGAGCAGAACCTATCAAGTTAAAAAATAAATTTAAGTCGTCATTGGGAGGACGATAACAACAGATAACACATACATTACTAACATTTACTGCACATATTTCACTATGTGCCTCAATGGCTACATTTTCTACAAAATTACAAGATTTAAACATATTAGACAAGGAGTTTTTGACCATAATCAATGATTGACTCTTTAGTACAAAGAGTAACCGCAAAAATCGTTCAAAAACTGCTTGTTTTTTCCAATTCACAGAGAGATGAGGAAAAGACATACAAGTATGTATTTTGTACCAAATGACTCGTCGCAAAAAATTACGATGAGCATTGCTTTTCGTTTTTTGCAAATTTTTCTATAATGATAATGATACTGTAAGGATAGTTTCATCTGAAAAAACCTGGCTGCCACAGGTCACAGGTGCTTATTTGTCAAAGTCAAGAATTTTAAAAATACGTTAATTACTTTTTGAAATAGTTTTATAATGAAGTTTTCATTAGAAGAACGGCTTCAAATTATAACTCTATTTTTTATTATATTTTAACCACAGAAATCGATAAAGAAAGTAATTTTAAGTAAAAAATGTTCCATACATTTTTTTCGTAAAACTAATATTTTTCGAGTTATTCGCGATTTAAAGTAACAGTTTTTCGACGAAAAAATCGACGTTTTTAATGGGGCTTTCACGAATAACTCTAAAAATGTGCATTTTATCAAAAAAACTGTAGAGAGCAAAATTGTAGCTTATAAAAAAACTAGAAAAAAATGTTATTTTATAATTTTTCTACAACCAATACAGACCGAGCTACGGCTTGTTAATGGTTAGCTTTTGTTCGTCAAATGTTTGCATTTTTTAAGGAAAACATATAAGGTCTTTTTTAAAGTATATAATAAGACCTTTCTTTTAAAAACAGAAAAAGAGTTTTTAGGATGAAAATCGAGCGAGTTATAATAAAAATAAGGTTGGTCCCTACTTTTTTCTGCGAAAAGATCATTAAAAACAACCCCCTAATTCCCCTCTTAATTAAAATAGATCTGTACCCTTCTACGATTCTTTTTATAAATGTATTATTAATATATTCTAAAAGTTTAACCAAATTAAAATGTTTACTTTTTTAACTACTGGAGCTTAAAGTAAAAAACGATTTTCCGCAATTTCGTAACAATAGTCATTTTCTTCAAAATAACTCCAACAATACTGGAGATACAAAAAAAAAAGCTAGAGAGAGTACCGAATTATAGCATTTTAATAACAAAGACTTTTCATTACACATATTTTTCTGTACAATAAATATTTGGCCAGATATGGCCGTTTAAAGCCTCTATTTACGAGCGAGCACTACCTTTTTCTAGCCCTTTAAACTTATCCCATTTTAAAACTAAGGGATTAAAAAGGACAAAATCATTTTTGAACAAACTTTTTTTTCGAAAAATTCGAATAGCCCACTTCGGAGCATAATATTCTATAAAACCGGTATACTTTATACTTTTACCGATATAATTTTTGTATGAAATTCTACTTTCTTTTCCTATTTATATCAATCTATTAAATTGGTTTATAAGAATAGCCATGTTGTAAGGGGTGGTCTTTAAGGATTGAAAATTTGCAAAAGAATGAAATTGGTAATATTTCAGGCAGTAATATTTTTAATTATTAAATCTGTCAAGCTATTAATTTTTTGGGGATAAATGTTTTTTTTTAAATTAAGCTATATTAAGGGTTGATTTATAAGGGTCGAGAAGTTGCGAAATTAAATCAGTAAATATTTTAAGCAACAGAATTCTAAAACAAAATTACTGTGGTAAATTCATCATTTTTTTCGGGTAAATATTTTTTTTTACTTTAAGCTCTAACAAGGGTTGATTTTTAAAATATTTTAAAATTGTATTCTAAAGCATAAAACAATCATTAATCAACTAATCCAAACCAACTTTTACCCATCTTAAGGTTTAAAATGTTATTCCATAAGTTTTGACAATTAGGGGTAGTTTTCAGAATTTAAAGTAGAGGGTCAGAAGCGCCTTATTCCAAATTTTTATACAAATCGATGCAGGACAAAAATTTGCGTGGTTTTAAAATTTTTTAGCTTCATTTTCGGGACTATAATTATTTATCATCAAATCGTTTTAATTCGTCAAAAGATTTTTTTTGTAAATCTCATAGGGGGTTGTTATTTAAAGGTTGAGTTATGGTAGTTAAATGATTATTAAACCGTAAACTGTTAAAATATATTTTTTTCTACAATAAAAGCGTTATTAAATAATTTTAAAATAAAACATCTTTCTTTTTAAATTTCGATTTTAAGGGTGATTTTTAAGGGTTGAAACGTTAAAATATAATGTTAGATATATCTCACAACATAAAATTAGAATCATTCTACATATTTAGCTATGATTTTAATTTACAAAAGGTCTATTTCTATGGTTTTTTAATTTTTTAGAATAAGGGTTGGTTTTTACCCCCCAAAAATTAAAAGCACACCCTAAGCATATTTAAATTTTGATCTAGAGGGTAAAAGCAACTTTATTCCAAATTTTCATAAAAATTGAAACTGTACAAAAAAATCCTGAGGTCAAACAGCTTTTTTCTCCCCATCCACTACATTATAAGCAAGGAAGTTTAAAGGTGTATGGAAGCCCAATACTGTAGAACAAAATTGTCCAGGCGTGCAGGGCAGCAGGAATAGGGGGGTTGGCCCCGCGGAATTTGCGCAATGAATAGTATGTCAGGGCCGGATTTCCATAATTTTTTGTTACTATCTATAAAATTGACATCATCAAATGTCAAATTCCAACATTCACTGTTTTTTTTTTATTTTTTGCACAAAATTATTGGTTATTAAAGAATAGTACTATACAATATTTAAAATTATTGTGTAATATATCTGATATAATATGGAAAGAATAGATGGCGCCACTTTACTGCCTTCTATTTAAATGGTCGATATTTTTGGAAGTTTTGTATTTTTACCAAAAATCTTTGTAAATAAATAAAAACACGGTTTTTTAAAATAAATTTCAAATATTGTATGATAGTATTATGTACTTATCACCAATTTTGTGATAAAAGAAGGGCAAGATAGTGTAAATGAGTTTAATCTAATCCTAAGATTCTGGTTGTACATTAAAAAGTGAAAAATTTTTATAACTGCTTTTTAGGCATATACTTTTCACTAATAACAAACATTCATGAGACAAAATAACAGTGGATAAACATGTTTAGTAACCTTTGGTACCTGAGTATCCATTGTAACAGTATCCGTTAAATATTATGTGTGTACAGTATGTCGAGCTTAAAAAGTTGATAATGCAAGATTAAGAAACCAAAAATCTAATTTATTATTAAACAAATGGGATTGTCTCGAAAGTTGTCTCCTCTCCGATTTTGATCAAATTTAGTATACAGGGGTTTTTTGGGGCGCTGATTACAAATCTGAAAAAATATCTTTTCGGCAACGTTTCGTTTCCGAGACCTTCATCATCAAAGTTGAAAATTAAACTAACCTCATTTTCACTATATTCTCCCTTCTTTTTGTACACAGTTCTTGATTTTTACACTAAAGTGGCACACGATATTTTATAAACACCTTTTAAAACCTTGTATTTTTATTTATTTTACATTTTTTTCCATTAAATTGCGAACTTTTAAGTTCAAAGGCAGCAGTCATACTTGCTTAAAAAATAAAAGTGTAAAAAAGGTGTAAAATAAACATAAAAAAAAGTTTTTAAAAGGTGTTTGTGAAATATTGTGTGCCAATTTAGTATAAAAATCAAGAATTTTGTGCGAAAACGAAACATTGCAGAATTTTTTTTTTAGATATGTATTCAGCGCCCCAAAAAACTGTACCAAAATTGTACTTTCTTTCATTCAATTAGAGGGACCTGTATATATTAAAATTTGCCAGGTCTGCCCAGTAATCAATAATTTTGATTCTTTAAAAGAGTGTACTAAATTATTAAATGAAATAAAAGTACCTAAATGTAAACCTTATTTCTTTTTAATAATTCACAGAAATACACAAACATTGTGGAAATCATCTAAAAGATAGTTAAGATTGCCTTACTTTTCTCACTAATATTTCCTATGAAATTTTCATTTTCTATTATTCATAATTGATATATTATTATTTATTCGGTTACCTAACGTTACGTCTTATAAGAAGCACCTAATTTAAATATAAAAAATACTTACCTAAAGTTAAAAAGACGGGTATGTTACCCTTGGATTTGCAAGACAAAACCATACAACCTCTAGTCATTTTGTTACGATATTATAAGTAACAAACAATAAACACAAAATTATAGTCACAATTTAATAAACACTAATCACTAAAATAAGAAGGTTTTGATCAATCCAAAATACGGTACTCCGGCTCTCATAAAATTATAATGTGTTGGCTAACTTCACACTGATTTATTAGTGTGTAAGTAGGTAACACATTAAATTATTTCGTGGAATTTTTTTATTGCGCAGAATCGGAGGGGCCAACTCTGATAGTTATTTTCATACTGGGCTGGACATTTTTTGATCGAATGGGCCATAGCATTGGGCTTCCATACACCTTTAAACTTCCTTGATTATAAGTCATTCTGTTTAATAACGGGCCTTCCAGGTTTACACATTTTATTGAGACCTATAATTTTTATTCAGAAAGTTTTTTTCTATGGCGCGTCATTTTCGAAATAATTGACTGATCCGGGACTTTTTACACACTCTGTATAATTGATATTTTTACGCAAAAAACTTCTAATATATACTTATTTTTTTAGATCTGGTTAAACCAATCCTAATTCAGTACGAGTTAGCTTATTTAAGACTGCCTCCTTATGATCTAACTCGAAACGTTTTAAAAAGGTTGCATGCTGGTTTCGAGATCAAGGCTTACTATTTTGGAAAGCAGCCAATAACCAGTCAACCAGCTAATTTAACTAAGGTAAAAACCTAACGCTTTTTATTTTTATTAGGCAAAACCAATGAAAATATGTCCCATGTCACCATGGTCACTGACTTTTTGCACCACAGCGATAAATCTTTGTTCGGTGATTTTTGCTTTCTTGGCGGAGAGCCCAAAAATCATCGTCATCAGTAATATGGAGTTTCTCCCGTAAAACATGTTCATTTGGTAATAAACCGGGATGAGTAATTACATACCATACTATTACTCAGAGCACCGGCGATAGAGGTTGCTCTGAGTCGCAGTATAAATTGTAGTGACAAATACGCGCGAATTTTCACTTTATAATATACTACAGCCCAGAGCGGCGGTAATAAAATGATATATAGCATGTTGTATCACTATGAAAATGTGTTGAAATTCTTTGGATGGGTACTTACAAAGGGGGTTTTATTGCCTGCATAAAATCCTCAGACAGATTTGTTTTCTATTATAAATTATTGTATTGATAAAATACCTGCTTTAATCTTACTTCCTTATAACTTTATAATAACAAAAAGCATAAGCATAATAACGTTTTGACAGATAAGTACTACATCACGAGAGAGTTACTTCAGAGGTACGTAGAGGAAAGTATTGTCAGAGTTCTCAAATGTAGGTTGTATCACAGTTGTATATTTAAAATTCTTAGAATTAAAGTGGAAATCAAACCAGTTTATTTAGTATTTAATTTTTTTAATTATTACAAAAAAATACACTTTTTATAAATACGTGATGTACTTATTATATCGTGCTTAAAATAAAAGAAAATAAACTCATTTAAATAAAACAACATTAAGCTTAAAAAAATGGGCATAGTTGATATAAAATAAAATTATGAAGATAAAACAGAATAAAATAAAATACCTATACATTAGTGAGATTTAGCACTACGTCTATTAACAAGGACCGCTTCACTTAAGGATCTTGAGGCTTTGCGTTTCCTATTAAGATTTTTATTTTTGGCGGGCTTCCTTTTGGAACCAGACGTGAGGCCAGGTCTTTGTGTACGCCTACTAATTGATGTCGGTTAAACGTTAATTTTTTTTCCACGCCGAATATTTTTTATATTAGCAAATGTATGTAATAGTTCGGTAGGAGTTTTAATTTTTTCAAGACATTTATTTAGTCGAACGATAATGTTTGTTGAGTGTGGTGATGTTTTTTTAACTATTTCAATATTTGAAAAATTGCTTCTACGGCTTCATTTTTTTTAGTTGTAATGTTTAGCTACTGCAAGAGGAGAAGTAGTTGAATTGCTAACATGTGCCATTTCTTGAGAAAAAAAACCATTACTAGGTGCTTCACAGTTAGATGGTTCTTTGGTGCCCTCATTAATAGACGTATCCATTATGTCATCAAAAAAACATTTCATCAATATTATCCCTCATCGCTAATTTGGCTAAAATTTTTCTATAATTAGTGGATAATAGAGGACTGCATATTATAGTCTGAAGATCAAAATTCTCCTCTTGGCACACATATGCTTACAGAAGCGCCCTCCTTGTCCAGCAATACAATTACAAATTCCGATATCCGTATCTACCGTATAAAGTAATTTATTATCACTTTCTGAGGTAACTAAGTATTGACATCCAGATATTTTATTGACCACATTGTTTTTTGCTTTTGATTTTACTTTAGAATATATTAAATCATTTTTATTTTTTCTGTAATTTGCAAATGATAATATATGTACGTCGTTTATGGTATTTTTCAAAAACATTACAAATAAATTCTATAAGGGCACAAGCATTAAAAGCTTTACAACGTTGCAAGACCAAATCTTTAAAAATGCCGTTTTTTTGGTGTTGCAAAATTTAAACCTAACAGGTTGATTCTAACATATTTTGTTAAGTTTTTATGAAAAGGAAGGAAAAGAATTGTCTACAAAAATTATGGGTATACCGAGTCCTCCACGTCAAACATGCCAAAAAGTTATGAGTATAATCTCATCATTAACAAGCTAATTTTTTAAATATTGTTTAAGACATATTTTTAAAAAATTTTCACAAATTTAAAAAAAAATCACATACTTGCCCTTCGAAATTTTCAAGGTTGGCAAAATTTTTTTCCTCATTTTTAATTTTTTTTTGTAAAATTGGAATAAAAAATTAAACTGCTTTTAAAAAATTAATTAAAAAAAAATTTAAAAATTAAAAAAAAGAAAATCATTTTTGTAATATTAAAATATTGAAAAATCAGAATCATAGTCAACTTTAAAATTCCGGGAAAAAAATTTATGCTCCTTCTGATTTTTTTTTTATACTTTTTTAAAAAGTATTTTTTTTTTAATTTTATATGTATTTTATAAAAAAAAAGAACATTTTTTTGGTATATTAATTGTTCTTTATCACTTTCTACGTCAGAATAAACACCCCGTGACTTCGGTATTATTTGATCTGAAAAAAAAAAATTTTAAATACCGTAAAAGGGGGGGGAGAAAAATTTTTAAAAAAAGGGTTTTAATTTATCCCCCGTAATTTTTAAAGCAATTTTTAATTTTACTTAAACCATAATGTTTGTTTTTTTTTCTGTTGGAACCCAAAGCATTACCCTACACTTGCGATATAAACAGCTGTTGTAAAATTTTTTTAAAAAGGGGTAGTTTTGGGGGCCCCCCCTATGATTTTTTTTTTTTTTTTTTTTATAGTTTTTTGGCTTATAATTTTTTAAAGACCTTAAAAGTCCTTACCCCATATTTTTTTTGATTTTGACTGTACATTCTGCACAAAAATTTTACATATACATAACCGAACTGATGCAGAATTGGTTAGAGTTTTGCTAATGTTTAAAAAATGGACCTAAGATTTAAATTTTTTAAAAGGGAAGGGGTTTTTTTAATCAATTTGACCTTATAACAAAAAAATCAAATTTTTAAAAAAATTTGAATTAATTTCTATTGAAGAATAAAATAAATATTAAAAAAAAAAAAAGGCAACTGTGACCTTTTTTTTAAAAAATAATATTTAAAAAAAGAAGCCCAATTTTATATATCATTTTAATTGTAGGAAAATTTTTTTTTGTAGTTTAAATATTATTTCTAAAATACAAAACAAAATTCAGCTTTTAGTAATGAGTACAATACCCCCAAATTGGCATATTTGGGTTTTTGGGGATACAAAATTTTAAAAAATTTTTTTAACATATTTTAAAAATTAGCTTTTAGTGATGAATTTATACCTGTATTTTTTTCGGCATGTTTGATGTGGGGACTCGATATTTGATAGTTTTTGTAGGACAAACATTTTTTCCTTTTATAAAAATTTTAACAAAATATGTTAGAATTAACCTGTTAGGTATCAATTTTGCAACACCTGAAAAATCGGCATGTTTGGAGGTTTCTCGAAGGCAGGTTTAGTGTTGCTGCAGTCAGAATTTGGGCGACTCGTCCAAACGAAGCCACTAACAAAGTTTTAGCTTGTTATTAATCATCAAAAAAAAGCTCTCGGGATCCCGGTCCATAATGAAAATTATTTTCCGCGCAGGCTGAAAACCCTTTGGGGTACAGGGGGGGGGTGGAAATGCCAAATTTTGGGAAAAAATCGTCATAAAATATGCTTAAAAAATTTTTCCCAGGTGAAGGTCTTAACCCCTTAGCTGAAATCCCAAGGGGCTGACAGCTAGGTGGATACAAAAGGGGGGGGATAAGGGTAAAGGGGAAAAATTTGGAAAAAAAACGTCATCGATAATATGTCAGCCTTTTCCCACTTAAAGTTGAACCCATAAGGTGCCCCCAACCCCGTGACATTTTGGTAGGTAGGTAGGTAGGTTTAAAGTGAGTGGATTTTTTTGCCCTCCACCGCCCCCCCCGGTTTATTGTGGCTCACCCTTTTTTTTATTTCTCCCAATGGGGTCGGATTTTTTAAAGAATCTGATACCAGGGGGGGGGTTTTTCATCTCCTCTTCCCGTGTCGCTACCGGACACGAAACTGTGTTCCGGGGTCCCTTTTCCCAGGTATGACGGGTTGTCCAAGCCCCCTTTCCCGGTCTTGAGGGGACTCCGGCCTTTTCAGGAAAAAATTTTTCCGCTTCCGGTTATCCAGAAAAAACCCTTTTTCCCTTTCGTTTTGCCGGGCCTTTTTTTCCAAAAGGGGGGCCTTCTTTTTTAAACCCCCCCTGTTTGTTCGGGAGGATTAGCCTTCCCCCCGAACCAGGCCCGGGGACCCCGGGGGGCCTTACGAAACGGATTCACCGTTTCGGTCGGGGGACCTTTTCTGCTTGTGACCCGGGGACCTCTCAAAGGTTTTTCGTTTCAGGCCCCGTCCTTTTTCTTATGTTTGGAGCCGGGAAGTAACAGTCCAACGGAGACCGCATTACCGCAGTAAGGTAGATACTCTAAGGTCCCCATCCAGAGGGGCCGTTGGGAACCTTTTTAAAGGGGACAGGGGTCATTCCCATCAGCACGGTATGCTAACACCTTGAGTTAAAGCCTTGTGTTCATCTTAGCTTCGGATCCCGTTCCATACGCTAGCCAAGAGAGTTTCCGATAACCAGCAACTCTAGCGCATGTTGCAAGAGATCCTACTGGGCCCAACCACAACGACGATGGGTAAACACAGCGGTTGGGCAGTGACAGTTAGGTGAATATCGAGGGCAGTAAAACGGGGTCAAATTATGCCGAGCGCTTACTTTATACGGGGTTTTTTTTTATTTAAATTTTTAATTTTAAAGGGGGGGAATTTTTGGGGGTCTATTTTAAAAAAAATCTTAATATAAAAATATCCCCCTAAACGTCCTAAGTTTTGAGATACAGAGTGGTAAAATTTTAAAAAAAAAAATAATTTATTATTATTATCAGTGATACCGCTTTAGATATTTTAATGAAACTTGGCATACATTTACTATGTATCAAGAGGCATTTTTTAGTGTACTACTTTTTTTAAAATTTTCACCAGTGGCGTTCGAAGGGAAAATTTGACCGCCTTTTTTTTGGCATATATTGATGGTACGTCACTGATTTCTCTTAAGATAAACAATATTTTTAAAATCCCCAATCATTTATAAGCAAAGTTGATCCTTTTTTTTTTAATTTTCCAGACCTTCCCCGGGGGAAAAAAATTTAAAAAAAAGCTTTTTTTCCAATGACTTTTTTTCCCAAAAAATTTATTGACATTTTTGGTTGACCCTGCGGGGAAAACATAATTAACAATACTAAATGAACTTTTTTTACGGGAAAAACTGATAATAAACGATTTTTTTTCGGCTCCTTTTTCTTGCCCTTTTCCGTCCTTCTAAAACAAAAAAAACCACTTCCCACCGTTTAATATATTCGACGAAACCAGTGCCGTACCATGAAAAAGATGAGGAAAACCCTTTTCTAATTCGAAAAATAGCACAATTTAAAAGATAGTTCAATAAACAAAGGTGTGGACTTAAAGATCAGGTCGGGCCGTCAAATTTTTTTTTTAACTTGCAGGTATTAATGTGTATTTTCCCCTTAAAAAAGTATCTTTTTTTAAGAAAGGTCGTAAGGGCCTGAAAATCCCCCCTCAAGACCCGGGGAAACCCTTTTTTTTTTTATTTTTTTCCGAAAACCCCCGAAATATGACACTTACGTAATTTTTTTTTGGACGAAAATAAAGGCAGTTCATTAGCTGCAAAAATGACCCAAAATTTTTTGTCAAAAATTTAATAATTTTTACGAAAACCCGGGCCCAAAAAAGCCGCTTTTTTTTGCACCTGTCCCGCATCTAAAAAGGCGTTCTAAACTACTTACATTTCCCAAAGGGGGACGGGAAATTTTTTTAAATTACTCAAGTAAAAATAATTTTTTAGATTTAAAGTTAATATGAAAAAAGAAACCTAAAACTATAATTTTTTGTCACCCTTTTTTTTTTTTCCTAGAATATTGAAAACTGGGGGCCAAAGTTAGTTTTTGCCGAAATTTTGTTTTAAAAAAAATTTAAAGGGAAAAAATGAAGCCCCGAAAGTACCTAAAGCTGTAAATAAATCTGTAAGTTTTTAAAAAATTTTTTCACGATTTCGACGGGGAACCCCCCCTGAAAATGGCCCCCAAAGTCCCAAAAATGAGTTTTCCGCAAAAAATCTGCCAAAAAAATAAATTAGGGGTTTTTTTTCAGACAAAAAATAAAGATCACCTTGAACAAAAAATGGTCCCTCCCATTTTTTTCGCAACACCAATATTTTTCGAAAAAAAGGCCGTCGAAATAGTTTTTTACCTAACAAGTGCGGAATACGCGGAATACCCCTTGACGGGTTACCCGAACTCCGCTTCGTGTCGTTCGTGTAACTGCCTCGCGTACGGGAAAAAACATTTCCCCCTACGTGTTGGGTACAACTTTTTTTTTACGGGTGTGTGGAAGAAGTCAAACTAAACAACCATTAGATAATATTTATTTTTACCATTACTACTTATTAATATTGACAACATTAATCGAAAAAAAACAGTTGGAAAAATTTTTCAAAAAATCGCAGAGGCAAGTTGTTGTGGGTAAGTTGCGGAGTTGGAGATTCCGTTGAGGTGCAATTGAACCGGTCGCCCTTACAGGAAAAAGAGACACATTGTTGTTTTCTAGAAGACGGTACAAGGGCCTTTTAGTCCCTTTTTCTGTGTTAAAAAATAGATAATTTTTTGGGGTAATATTTTGTTTGATAAGTCCTTCTTAAACCCCGTAAAAGTTTTAGGTAGCCTTTTGCAACAGATGATGATTTTTAAACCCCAAAATCTTTTTAAAATTCGTTATCCCTTTACCAGAATTAGCTAACATTGTAGTTTAGGAACAGCGAAAGTTGGGGCCCGTGAAAGGGTTTTGGGTTTAAGACGTAAATAGGCAGCTATTTCAGAGGACATCTTGCCAGAAGTATTTATTTTTTTCCCCGGACAGTAAAAGCCAATTTTTGTAATTAAAAAAAAAATCTTCGTGGGGTTTTGGGGTTTTTTGTAAACTGGAATACTTTCTATACAAAGCTAGATTTTTCCCCTTTTCAATTTCCTCGGAAATGACAAAATTTTTGGGTAGAAGGTTTTTTTGGGGTCTGGAATTTTTTTAAATTAAAAAAATTCCTTTTTTATCGTCAATATCATCAATGCAATTTTTTTAAAAATTTTTCTCGACACACGCACCCGGGGGTCCAAAAATTTTAGCTACCTTCATCGCTAGATAGACTTTTTTTTTGGGGCATCATTAATAAATTTTCTATTTCATCTTTCGAGAAAATTTTCCTTTTGGGGCCCCAAATCCCACTTTTTTTTCTTCAAAAATGATGTAATTTTTAAAAAATTTGTTAAATTTTATGTTCTTTTCGATCTTAAAGACACTTTTTAACATGGAATACCTTACCTGGGATTGGGTTTACATGTTTTAGCAATTTTTGCGAAATATGCCAAAAAAACTTCCGCTGTTTTTTTTTCGCCAAACCAGCTTGTAAATGCTGTAAATTCTTTCTTGGACGGCCCCAAAAAATCTAAATTTGCTATTTCGGCTGCTTTAAAAATGGATTCAGGAAAAACCCCTTAGAAGATTTTAGGGGGGAAAATTTTTTTTTTCAAAATCGACGATACTGATCAAAATGTACTAAAAACACTTTTAATTATCGAGGACTTTTAATGACTTTGATTTTTTTATAATATGGACACCGGCACCGGGCAAAAAAAAAAATCTGACAAGCAAGTTTAATATAACCAGGATGTTTGAAACAATGTTTTTAAAACAATTTTTTTAGTGAATATTTCGTTGATTTTACACCTAATTTTTCCCAAAAAAAAGGGAAAACTATGCCAATAATAGAATTATACTAAGTAAAAATTCAGAATTAAAAACATTTTAAGTACCTGTTTAAGGGGGAAAAAATTTTTGCAAGGGGGTTTTTTTTTTGGGACTAGTGCGGAAAAGTGACATTTTCCCCAAATTAAAATTCGTGGGGAAAAAAACCCCCGCTTTCCACACGCTAGTAAAAAAAAACCATAATTTTACAAAATTTTTTGAACTCCGGAAACGGTTTAAAAAAGCAGATGGGCAAAACAATGTTTTATCAAAACGAAAAAAAAAAGGTGAAAAAAAATTTTTGGGATCATTGAACACTTGCTAAGGTCTCATTATAAAAAGAAATGTTAATAGCAAACCTTTTTTTTTAAAAATATCAATAAATCAATAAAAACTTTAAATATTGTAAAAAAAAATTTTTTACCGTTTTTTTTTAAACCCCAAAAAAAACAAAATGGACCCAAACTCATTTGCAATGATAGGCACGGGGTTTTAAAACCGATGAACTTTGAATGATTAAAAAATTAAATGTACATTATAGCCCGAGTAATGGAACAATTCCTCCCCCCCTTTAAATGAATCCATAAACCCAAAACGGCTTTTGCGGTTTTGAGCGGAGCTGAAATGGGGGGTTTTGGGTCCCCTCATCCCCCTATCGTTTTTTTAAAAAAAATTATAAGGATCTTTTTTTAGATTACAAGACAATCTTTATTTTTTGCCCCAAAAAAAAAATTCTCCAATTCGCATATTTTGACAGATATTGGGGGAAAACCCCATTTTTCGGCCTTGGGGGGGCCTTTTCAGCTCTTTCCCACCTGGTAAGAATTGCGCCCAAAAGGGAAAATGTACAGGGTGAGTCAACGATAGAGTAAAGTTTATTATTTCATTGGTTTCAAAAAAATTTTGAGAAAATAGTAAATACAAAAGATGTAAAGATTCTTAGGGGGCACAATTTAAAATTATTTTAAAGTATACAGAGTGGGGCAAAAAAAGTGACGAATAAAACATACATTTTTTTTAAAGAAACACCCTATTTTTAAATTTTGTTTTTGGAATTTTTTTAAAAAATTTTCAACTTTTTTTTTAAAAAAAAGCATACCTAAACCTAATAGTTTTTTTCCCAAATTTCAATTTTTTTTAAAAAGAAAATAATTTTGACACTTGCAAAAAAAAATTCGATAGCGCCATTATTTTTTTAAAATATTCGTTATTCCCCTTTTTCGAAGATGACGTAAAAGATATATGCAACGGAATTTTAATTAGATGCTACAGGGGCCCCAAAAAAACGAATATATTTGGAAAAATTTTAAATTGAAAAATCTCGATTTTTTTTAAAGGCGCACCATATATATTATTATTTTTTTTTAAAAAGGCTTACAAAAAACCCCCAATTTTATTAAATATGTCATATACCTATTTTTTTTAAACTTTTGATTTGTTTTAAATTTTTCCCCAAATTTACCCTTCTTTCTATCTAAGACTATTGCTATAACATTAGTTGGCCATGACAAAATGACATTGTCAAATTTTTTAAACCGACTTTTTAGTAAATAAATTCAAAAAAATTTATTGTGGGGGCAGTAAATTTAAAAAAAAAAAAAATTGGGGGTTTTTCCAAAGCTGAATTAATTGATATGATTTATATACTGGGTGAGGCGCAAAAAATTTTTTGTTGGCAGTAAGACTTTACAAGGCGAAGTACCCCCAAAAGACGTGTACCGACTAGGCAATCTCTTCAGTGTTTTTTAAGGAACGGTTTAATGCTAGTGGTAGTATTGAATATGAAAAACGGAAAGTGGTAAACCGGAATGCTACCAATGAGGAAAAAAAAAATTTGGGAAAATTTTTCTTCAAGTTCAAAAAAATCCCCAGGTCAGTAGCCGTCAAAAAAGCTAGCTTATGTGATACATCCCAATCTACCGTTTTAAACCCACCACTAGAAAACACAAATATCATCCCTTTCCCATGGAACTACACCAAGAACTTCTAGACCGCGATTTTGAAAAAAAGGGAAACCCGCAAAGGGGTTTAAATGAAGCAAAAGAGGAATTCCCCAAATTTTTTTTTAAATAATGTTTTCCGAAAGAAGCTACTTTTTTGGGGTAATGGTGCAGTTAATCCAAAAACATGCACTATTATTCAACAGTTAATCCAGTCTGGGTACGGGAAAGGGGAAAAACCAAAAAACCTTGGTCACTTAATGTGTGGTGTGGAATAAAACACTTTAATGTTTTTGGGAACCCTTTTTTTTTGCGAAACAGTTAAGGGGGCCAGATATTTAAACTTTTTGCAGAATGATTTACCTAAACTTCTTCAAAATTTGAAAACATTGAGACCCCAAAAATGTGGTTTCAGCAAGATGGAGCTCCTCCGTCCCATCGAGAAGTTGGGGAATTTTTAAAAAATCATTACCCACAGAAATGGATCGATAGAGGGGGGGTTATTGGATGGCCCCCCCGATCATGTGACTTAACACCACTAGTTTTTTTTTTTGGGGGGGGTATGTTAAAGATCGTGTTTTTGTGAACCCCCCACAACACCAGAAGATATGGAAAATAGGATTCGGGACCCCCCTTTTAAAAGGAAAAAAAAAAAACCCAAAATTTTATCCAAGTAGAAGGGCATATTTTTAAAAATTTATTGCGCCATAATAAAAATTTTTAAAAAATTTAAATTTTTTTGTAATAAAATTTTATTTACTTTTTCTGGGGGAAATTTAAAATTTAAAAGGCCAACTAATGTTATAGCAAAAATCTTAGACAGAAAGAAGGGTAAATATTGGAAAAGTTAAAATAAATCGCAAAGTATTAAAAAAAAGGTATATGACATACTTAATAAAAGTTGGGGGTTTTTTTGTAAGCCCCTTTAGAAAAAAAAATAAAATATGGGGCGCCTTTTAAAAAAACCCAGTTTTTTTTAATTTAAAATGATCCCCAAAATATTCGTTTATTTTTTTAAAACCCTGTAGCATCTAATTAAAATTCCGTTGATATATCTTTTACGTCATCTTCCCCAAAAACGCTAATATCTACTTTCAAAAAAAAAGGCGCTATCGTAATTTTTTTTTCCCCAATGTAAAATTTTTTTTTTTGAAAAATTAAAAAAATTGGAAAAAAAAATTAGGTTTTGGTTGCATTATTATTAATAAAAAAGTTGAAGAATTTTAAAAGGGGGAATTCCAAAAAAAAATTTAAAAATAGGGTGTTTCATTTAAAAAAAAAATATGTTTTATTCGTCAGCTTTTTTTTTTGGGGCCCCCTGTAACTTTAAAATAATTTTAAATTGTGCATCCCCAAAAAACTTTACATCTTTTGTATTTACTATTTTCTCATAACTTTTGAAACCAATGAAATAATGAACTTTACTCTATCGTTGACTCACCCTGTACAGATTTATTTACAGCTTTGCCCCTTCATTTACTGGACTAATACTTTTAACTCCTTTCCTTTCTTAACCCTCTCTCCTTTAAGGGTTTTTTATTGGAGTTAAATAAAAAGTCTCTTTTATATTCTGCTTTATACAGGGTGTCCGGGTTTATGTGGGAAATCTCTCGGATCCAGGTAGCTACCTGGATCCGAGAGATAATAATAATCAAAAAATAATACCGAACGTTCCTATACAAAAAATTCCTACAGGCCTTTATTACGAAAATTTAGCCGCCTAAAGGACGCCGCTGGAAATTGTTTTTTCTTAAATTACTTTTAAACTACTCGGTATAGTTTAATAAAAAATTTTTGTGATAAACACTATTAAGGACCTCTTTTTAAAAATTTTTCCCTTTAAAAAACATTTACCTTATTTACTTTACCAGGGGCGGACTAGGTTGTACACTTTAATGCCTTTTTTTTTTAACACCCTGTATGTTAAAGCCTCGAAAAAAATATTTTTGGATACCTTGAACCTTAACCCCCAAAAAAAAAAGGGAATCTTGTTAAAATTTCGATAAAAAAAACCGTTTTGGAGAAAAAAAAATTTAAAAACTAGCTAATGTTTTTTTTAAAAAAAAAAAATTGTGATATTTTTTTTTTTTTTCCCCTACCGCGTATACGCCAGTCAGTCAAAAAAAAGAGAAATTTCATTTTAAGTTATTTAATTTTTTTTTAAAAAACATGTTCTTAAAACATTAAAAACAA
>JAHBCN010008742.1:0-37545 GCA_019359885.1 Listronotus oregonensis | reverse complement strand
CAAATGTATTTTTTAATTTAATTGTTTTATAAAAAAGTAAGAACATTTTCTGGATATATTAATTGTTCTTTATCACTTTCTACGTCAAAATCATCATCAGTGACTTCGGTATTAGTATGATCTGTAAAAAAATTATTAAATACCGTCAAAGGCAGTAGATAAATTTTTAAAAAAATGGGCTTTAAAATTTATCGAACCAGTAATATTTAAAGCAATTATCAATTTTACTTCAACCATAATGTTTTGTTTTTTTTTCTTTTGGGAATATCGCATGTAAGCATTGCACCATACACTTGCGATAAAACAGCTGTTTAACAATTCTTCTTTACAAGGTGGTAGATTGAGGCATCATATAAATTTTTTTACTTTTTTACTATAGCTTTTAGGCTTAAAATTTTTTTTAAAGACCTTGAAACGTCCTTACCCTTATACTATTTTTTTGATTTTAGACTGTACATACATTCTTGCACAATATACATATACATAACCAACTGATGCAGAATTGTTAGAGTTTTTGCTAATGTTAATAAAATGGTACCTAAGATTAATTTTAGAGAAGCAATGGGTTTTTTAACTCAATTTGCCTTATAACTAAAAGGCTAAAATTTTTTAAATAAATTTGAATTAATTTCTATTGAAGAATAAAATAACATATTAAAAATATAAAGAAAAAGGTCAACTGTGACCGTCTTTTTTTCAAAAAAATTAAAAAATTTTTAAACCCGAAGCCTGCAATGGGAACTTGCCAATATTTTTAATTTTTCGAAAGTATTTGAAAATATAAGCAAATTTTCCCCTTTAAAACACTATTAAGCAAAAAAATACATTTTAGATACTCACAAGGGCCCGCAATAAATGATTGAAAACCTCCAATTCAAATTCTACCTGGCGGACCAAAACGCTTTGCCATTGGTCGTGACGTCACAACTCACAATCGTCAATCTACGTTCATTTAATTCAACGGAATGGCCATTATAAAAGCGTTGTCGCCTTGATTTAAAACTGTTCGGTTCGTCAAATTTTCTTGTATTTAATCGATTGTGAGTGTTACTGCAGTTTCCATACTTTAAACATTGTTAAACGGGCTTTTCTTTTCCATAAGTAGGTGTGGAGGTGGTTTGTTTTAAACATCGTGTTTGTGTGTAGTTTATCAAAACTATTGGATATTGTTTTTCCCAAAGACTTTTGTGCAAGCAGAGTGACTATTTTCATTGAATATGACTGAAGAGGGGTATTCTAAGGGGCCAGTCCGATAACCTGCCTGTTGTGGACATGTTTATGGTTGCAAATTTTCTAAAAATAGTGATAGTTTTTCTCTTGAAGAAGTTCGCGGGGTTAAAGCAGAAGTAGACACGGTTAAATATAATTACGAATAATTGCGTTTAGTAGAATAAACACATTATTCAATCCATCTCAAATTAAAAAAACTCTTTTGGTCTAGTAGTTAAATACTATGTACATATATTCTAACAATATTCAACTAAAGTCTCGGGTTTGTAGGTAGCAGTTTTTATTCTACCTTTGTTTTAGATACTATAAGACCTATATATCGAAAAAAGTATCAAACTTGCATAAGAAAAAAACCCAGGTTAATATTTACTTACATTAAATGATCCTACAAACAAAAAATACGGAGGGAATATCCTTGATATCTCTACGGCACGCTTTTAACCATTTCGCTCTTCGATTTGGATTTGTAGGCAGGTTAATAAATATTTTTTTCCCGGTTTTTGAAATGTCGCCCACACATTGGTACAATACAGTATTTAAATTGTTTGATACTATTTTTTTCCCCCTAATAAATTTTTTTTTTTAGAAAAAATATTATTTCTAAAATACAAAACAAAATTCAGCTTGTTAGTAATGAGTACAATAGAACCCCTGAAATTGGCATATTTAGGTTTTGGGACTACAAAATATTTTTAAAAAAATTTTTTTAAAAATTTTTTTAAAAAAAAAAATTAGCTTTTAGTGATGAATTTATCCCTTTGTATTTTTTTTGGGGATGTTTAAGGGGAGGACTCGGTTTTTAATAGATATTTTTTGTGGGAAAAAAACACTTTTTTTTTCTTTTAAAAAATCTTAAAAAATATGTTAGAATTAACCTGTTAGGTAAATTTTGCAAATAAAAAATCGGCATTTTTGGAGGTTTTCGAAAAGCAGGGTTTAGTGTTGGTAGTCAAAATTTTTGGGCCCCCCGAAAAAACCAAGCCACTAAAAAGGGACCCTTGTTATTAATCATAAAAAAAGGGGGGCCCCCGGGCCATAAGATAATTAACCCCGCACACAACCTTTGGATAAGAGGGGGGGGGAAATCCCAAAATTTTTTTGGGGAAAAAAAAGTCATCAAAAAAAGGTTTCCCCAAAAATTTTTCCCCGGTGAAGGTCTTTTTTTTGGGGGGAAACCCCAAATGACAGCAAAAGGGGGATAAAAAAGGGGGGGGCGGAAAAGGGAAAAAAAGGGGGGAAAAAATTTTGGGAAAAAAGTAAAAGATAATATGTCAGCCTTTTTCCCCCCACTTAAAGTTGAACCCAAAAGGGGGTTTTTTAAAACCGGGGGGGGTTTGGTGGGTTTTGGGAGGTGGGTTTTTAAAATGAGTGGACTTTTTTCCCCCCCTCCCCTGCGCCCGTCGGTCTTTTGGGGCTCACCCCCTTTTTTTTTTTTCCCCCAATAGGGGGGACTTTTAATAATCTGATCCAGAGTAGGGGGTTTTTTTAAAATTTCTTTTGTGTCGCTCCCGGGAAAAACGGCACAATGTGTTCTGATGTGTTCCGGTGTCCCTGTCTCCGGGGGAAAAATATGGGCAAAAAAACGATTAGATCCACCCCGCCCCCCCCTTTTCCCCCGGGGGAGTACGGGGTAGGGTACCAGGTCCTTTTTACAAGGGGGCCATTTTTTTCCCCCCTCTTAAAACCTTTTTGAAAAAAGGGCCTTTCCGTTTTTTGTTTATAGCCAGGGGGAACCCTTTTTTTTCCCATTGGGGGTTTTTTCCGCCCTTTTGTTTTGGGTTCAGGGAAACCCCTTTTTAAACCTGTTTTTTTTGGGGGGGATTACCCTTTCCCCCCTGAACCAGGCCCGGAATTAAACCCCAAAAACGGATTCCCCCGTTTCGGGGCGGCGCCCCTTTTTTCCGCTTTTCCCCGAGTAAACCCTCGAAACGGATTTATTCGTTTGGGGTTTTTCCCACCTTTGTCATTTTTTTTGGGTTTTGGGGCCAGGAAAAAATCCCCACGGCAAAACCCCCCATTACCGAAAAAAGGTAGATACTTCCCGGGGAGGTCGCCCCGTATCTCCCCGAAAACCTTTTGGGGACACCCCTTTTTAAAGGGACGGGGGGGCTTTACCCTCAGACGGTTGCTAAAAACCCCCTTGGGGGTTAAACCTTGTGTTCATTTGGCCGGGTCCCGTTCCAAAACGCAGCCAAGAGATTTTTTGAAACCAGCAATTGCGCATGTTGGAAAGATCCCACGGGGCCCCAAACCCCAACAGATGGGAAACACAGCGGTTGGGCAGTGACAGTTGGGGGAATATCGAGGGCAGTAAAACGGGGGGCAAATTTTGCCGGGGCGCTTTCTTTAAATGGTTTTTTTTTGAATGTCAATTTTTGGGGGGAAATTTTTTGGGGGGCCCTTTTTAAAAAAAAATTTTAAAAAAAAAATTTCCTAAACGTCCGGTTTTTAGATTAAAAAAGTGGAAAAAATTTAAAAAAAAAATCTTTTTTTTATTATTATCATGATACCCCCTTTTGATATTTTAATGAAAATTTGGGATACATTTACTAGTATCAAGAGGTTTTTTTAGTGGGAATACTTTTTTTTTTTTTTCACCAGTTGGGGCCCCTAAGGAGTTTAACCCCTTTTTTTGGGAAAATTTTTTGGTAGTCACGATTTTCCTTTAAGATAAAAAATTTTTAAAATCCCCCAAACATTTTTAAGAAAAATTATTTTTGGGGGTTTTTTTTAATCCAGACCTTCACCGGGAAAATTTTAAAGATTTTTTAAAAGATTTTTTTTTCCCCAAAATTATGCATTTTCCCCCCTTTTTACTACCCCCTGTACCAAGGTTGTCACCTGCGCGGGACAAAATTTAAAATACTTGAACATTTTTCGGGAGAAACTGTATATTACTGATGACGATGATTTTTCGGCTCCAGCTCTTAGACCATTCGTCCTTCTCGAACGAAAATAAACCACTTGGCACCGTTTAATATATTCGACGATACCAGTGCCGTACCATAGAGAAAAGATGAGGAACAACCTCTAATTCGAAAAATAGCACAATTTAAAAGATAGTTCAATAAACAAAGGTGTGGACTTAAAGATCAGGTCGGGCCGTCACAATTTTTTTAACTTGCAGGTATTAATGTGTATTTTGACCTCTAAAAGTATCATTGTTAAAAAATGGTCGTAAGGGCCTGAAAATGACCCTCAAGAGCCCGGAAATCCATTTTTTTTACTATTTTGGCCGATAACTCCCGAAATATGACACTTACGTAATTCGTTTTTGGACGAAAATAAAGAGCAGTTCATTAGCTGCAAAAATGATTCCCATAACTTTTGTCAAAAATTTAAAATTTTTTAAGATAACCGGCCATAAACGCACCGCGTATTTTTTGCACCTGTCCCGCATCTCGAAAGGCGCTCTAAACTACTTACACTTCCAAGTGGACGGGCAAATTTTTAAATTACTCAAGTAAAAATGCATATTTTTTATGATTTAAAGTTAATATGAAAAAAGAAACCTAAAACTATAATATTTTGTCACTGTTTCCTTTTTTTTTTTGTTTCTCTAGAATATTGAAAACTCGAGCCAAAGTTAGTTTTTGCTCGAAATTTTGATCCTCCCATCGCACACTCCTTCGCATTTCTAATTAAGAAGGTGTTAAAAGGTATATAGTTCAGTAACTGAAGACCTGAAAGTACCTAAAGCTGTAAATAAATCTGTACAGTTTTCGAGCGAGAAAAAATTTATCACGATTTCGACGTGGGAACCCGCTGAAAATGGCCCCCCAAAGTCCCAAAAATGAGTTTTCCGCGAATATCTGCCAAAATATGCAAATTAGAGAATTTTTGTTCAGACAAAAAATAAAGATCACCTTGAATTCTACAAAAATGGTCCCTCCCATATTTTTCGCAACACCAATATTTTTCGCAAAAACGGCCGTCGAAATAGTTATTTACCTAACAAGTGCGGAATACGCGGAATACCCTTGACGGCTTACCCGAACTCCGCTTCGTGTCGTTCGTGTAACTGCCGTCGCGTACGGAAAAGACACTTTCCGTACGTGTTAGGTACAACATTTTTTCTACGAGTGTGTGGAAGAAGTCAAACTAAACAACCATTAGATAATATTTATTTTTACCATTACTACTTATTAATATTGACAACATTAATCGTAAAAGAACAGTTGGTAGCATTTTGCAAATGAATCGCAGAGGCAAGTTGTTGTGGGTAAGTTGCGGAGTTGGAGATTGCCGTTGAGGTGCAATTGAACCGGTCGTCGTTACAGGTAACAGAGACACATTGTTGCTTGCTAGAAGACGGTACAATGGGCCTTGAGTGCGTTTTGCTGTGTTCAAAGGTAGATGAATTTCGGGATAATATTTTGTTTGATAAGTCCTTCTTGAAACTTGTAGAGCTTTCTAGGTAGCCTTCTGCAACAGATGATGACTTCTAACCTCCAAATCTTTTAATATTCGTTATGCCTTCACCAGAATTAGCTAACATTGTAGTTGAGGAACAGCGAAAGCTATGTCCCGTGTATGGTTCTGGGTTTGGAAGACGTAAATAGGCAGCTATTTCAGAGGACATCTTGCCAGAAGTATTTATTCCTATGCACTGGACAGTAAAAGCCAATTTTTTGTAATTAACAAAAAATATTCTGTGTGGTGTTTCGGGCTTTCGTAAACTGGAATACTTTCTATACAAAGCTAGATATTTTCCATTTTCAATTTCCTCGGAAATGACAAAACTTTGGCTAGAATGGTTTTTGGAGTCTGGAATATTTACAATTAAAAGATTCCTCTTATCGTCAATATCATCAATGCTAATTTTTACCAATTCTTCTACACGCACCAGCTAGTCCGAAAATTGTAGCTACCTTCATCGCTAGATAGACATTATTTGGAGCATCATTAATAAATTTTACTATTTCATCTTTCGAGAAAATTTTGGCCTTTTTGGGTCTAAATCCCACATTAGCTTCTTCAAAAATGATGTAACTGAAATAATTTGCTTAAATTCATGTTCTTTTCGATCTTGATGACACTTTTTAACATGGAATACCTTGACCATAAGGTATTGGTTTACATGTTTTAGCAAGTTCCAAATATGCCATAAAAACTTCTTCTTTCATACTTTTGATTTTTTCTCGCCACACCAGTCTTGTAAATGCTGTATATTCTTTCTCGTACCTGTGCCTCGACTTGGACGGCAACAAATCTTAATTTGCTATTTCGGCTGCTTTGAGAATGATTCAGGTAATTCCTCGTTAGAAGACTCCATGGGAAACGTTTTTTATTCAAAATCGACGATACTGATCAGAATGTACTAAAGACACTTTTAATTATCGAGACTTTTAATGACTTTGATCTTTTATAATATGGACACCGGCACCGGTCAAAACTAAAATCTGACAAGCAAGTTTTATATACCAGGATGTTTGAAACAATGTTTTTAAAACAATATTAATTTTTAGTGAATATTTCGTTGATTTTACACCTAATTTGTCAAATAAAAGATACTATGCCAATAATAGAATTATACTAAGTCAAACTTGAATTAAAACATTTTAAGTACCTGTTTAAGTGGAAATTTGCAAGGGTTTACTTTTCGCACTAGTGCGGAAAAGTGAACTTTCCAACCAAAGCGTGCAAAAAGTACGCTGCTTTCCATACGCTAATAGGAAAAAGCCATAACATACAGATTTTCTAGAACTCCGTAAACCTATTTAAAATGCAGATGATGCAAAACAATTTTATCAAAACGCAAAAAAAGATGGTGAAGGAAATTTTCTGGGATCATTGAACACTTGCTAAGGTCTCATTATAAAAAAGAAATGTTAATAGCAAACCATTTTTTCAAAAAATATCAATAAATCAATGAAATACTCTTCAAATATTGTAAAAAAAAACTTTGACCGCTTTTTTTAATATTCTAGAAAAATCAGAATGGACCCAAACTCATTTGCAATGATAGGCACGGGTTTTCCGAATCCGATGAACTTTGAGTGATTAAAAAATTAAATGTACATTATTGCCCGAGTAATGGAACAATTCCTCCGCCCGCTTATAAGTGAATCCATGAACATAAGCGGCATTTTAGCGGTAGAGCGGCAGCTGAAATGAGGGGACTTTTGGGTCCCCTCATCTCGAAAACTATCGATTTTTCGAAAAAAGTTATAAGGATCATTTTTGTAGATTACAAGACAATCTTTATTTTTTGTCCAAACAAAAATTCTCCAATTCGCATATTTTGACAGATATTAGCGGGAAACCTATTTTTCGGCCTTGAGGGGCCATTTTCAGCTCTTTCCCACCTGGTAAGAATTGCGACACAAGGGAAAACTGTACAGGGTGAGTCAACGATAGAGTAAAGTTCATTATTTCATTGGTTTCAAAAGTTATGAGAAAATAGTAAATACAAAAGATGTAAAGATTCTTAGGATGCACAATTTAAAATTATTTTAAAGTATACACGGCTAAAAAAAGCGTGACGAATAAAACATACATTTTTTTAAATAAAACACCCTATTTTTAAATTTTGTTTGGAATTCCTTTTAAAATTCTTCAACTTTTTTATTAATAATAATGCATACCTAAACCTAATAGTTTTTCCAATATTTCAATTTTTCTAAAAGAAAATAATTTTTCACACTTGCAAAAATTACGATAGCGCCATTATTTTTGAAGGTAGATCACTCTTATTTGATATTAGCGTTATTCGAAGATGACGTAAAAGATATGTGCAACGGAATTTTAACTAGATGCTTAGGGTGTTCAAAATAAACGAATATATTTGAACGATTTTAAATTGAAAAATCTGATTTTTTAAATGGCGCACCATATATATTATTTTTTCTGAAAGATCTTACAAAAACCCACAACTTTTATTAAGTATGTCATATACCTATTTTTAATACTTTGCGATTTATTTTAACTTTTCCAATATTTACCCTTCTTTCTGTCTAAGACTATTGCTATAACATTAGTTGGCCATTTTTAAATTTTAAATTCACAGAAAAAGTAAATAATAATAAATACCTATTACTACAAATTAACTTATTTTTAATTATTATTATGGCGCAATAAATGTTCAAAAATATGCCCTTCTACTTGGATACACATGTTTAGTCTTTTTCGTATATTTTCTTGGACGTTCCTTAGCATAAACGGTGTTATTCTCCTGCACGCGTCCCGAATCCTATTTTCCATATCTTCTGGTGTTGTAGGGGGATTCACATAAACACGATCTTTAACATATCCCTACAAAAAAGACATCTAGTGGTGTTAAGTCACATGATCGAGGGGGCCATCCAATGAATCCACCTCTACCGATCCATTTCTGTGGGTAATGATTATTTAAAAATTCTCGAACTTCTCGATGGTAATGCGGAGGAGCTCCATCTTGCTGAAACCACATTTGTTGGATCTCAATGTTATCAAATTCTTGAAGAAGTTGAGGTAAATCATTCTGCAAAAGTTTAAATATCTAGGCCCGTTAACTGTTTCGCGAAAAATATGGTCCCATAACATTAAAGTGTTTTATTCCACACCACACATTAAGTGACCAATGGTTTTGGTTTTGCACTTCCCGTACCCAGACTGGATTAACTGTTGAATAATAGTGCATGTTATGACGATTAACTGCACCATTACTGCGAAAAGTAGCTTCATCGGAAAACATTATTTTAGACAAAAAATTTGGATCGGCCTCTATTGCTTCATTTACAACGGTGTAGAAGTTTACCCTTTGTTCAAAATCGCGGTCTAGAAGTTCTTGGTGTAGTTCCATGTGGAAGGGATGATATTTGTGTTTTCTAGTGGTGCGGTTAACGGTAGATTGGGATGTATCACATAAGCTAGCTACTTGACGGCTACTGACCTGGGATTATCTTGAACTTGAAGTAAAATTTCCAATTTTTTTCCTCATTGGTAGCATTCCGGTTTACCACTTTCCGTTTTTCATATTCAATACTACCACTAGCATTAAACCGTTCCATTAAACACTGAAGAGATTCCTGTCGGTACAGTTATTGGGTACTTCGCCTTGTAAAGTCTTACTGCCAACAAAGAACTTTGCGCCTCACCCAGTATATAAATCATATCAATTAATTCAGCTTTAGGAAAATCCATACTTTTTTTTTTTTTAATTTACTGACACCACAATAAATTTTATGAATTTATTTACTCAGATGTAGGTTAAAATTTGACAATGTCATTTTGTCATGGCCAACTAATGTTATAGCAATAGTCTTAGACAGAAAGAAGGGAAAATTTTGGGAAAAAGTTAAAATAAATCGCAAAGTATTAAAAATAGGTATATGACATACTTAATAAAAGTTGTGGGTTTTTGTAAGATCTTTAAAGAAAAAATAATAATATATATGGTGCGCCAAATTTAAAAATACAGGGGCCAATTTAAAACAGGGTGTACGGGTTTATTAAAAATCTTCGATCAGGTTTTAGCTTATGGAAAATCCGAGAGTTTTAAAAATTTTAATCCAAAAAAATAATACCAAAACGTTCCTATACAAAAAAAGTCCTACAAGACCTTTTTTTTTACGAAAATTTTAGCCGCCTAAAGGACGCCCTGGAAATTGTTTTTTCTTAAATTACTTTTTAAACACTCCTTCGGTATATTTTTTTAATAAAAACTTTATGTGATAAACACTATTAAGGACCTCTTAAAATGATATCCTTAAAATACATTTACCTTATTTACTTTACCAGGGGCGGACTAGGTTGTACACTTTAATGCCTATATTTTTAACACCCTGTATGTTAAAGCCTCGAAAAAAATATTTTTGGATACCTGGAACCTTACACTAAAAAAAAGGAACTCTTGTTCATTATCGATAAAATGAACCGTTTTGGAGAAAAAAATTAATAAACTAGCTAATGTTTTTTTAATAAAAAGAATTGTGATATTTTTCTTTTTTTCCGCTCACCAAATTGCGAGTCATTCAAAGAACAGAGAAATTTCATTTTAAGTTATTTAATTTTAAAAAATACATGTTCTTAAAAAATTGCAAAAACAAATTATGTAAACAAAAGTTAAATTCTTCAATTCGAACAATGAACAATTAATTATTATAAACTTCATAAGTAGGTTCGACGTGGGCTCCGTGAACTCTAATACATTCGCGGGCACGACGAATCGAGGACTGCTGCACTTGCCACAATAACCCTGGATTGTTTCTTATATCATTACAATGAAATGTAATTCTTTGGAGCAGTTCTTCCCGAGTATCGACCGGAGTAGAATACACTAAGGTTTTGAGATGACCCCATAGATAAAAATCTAATGGTGTTAGATCCGGAGACCGAGGAGGCCAGGCAATAGGTCCTCCTCTACCTATCCAACGGATTGCAAAAACATCATTTAGGTGGAGCCTTACAGCAACGCTAAAATGAGGTGGGGCTCCATCATGCATAAAAAACATATCTCGGAGGGTTGCAAGTGGCAAATCTTCTAATAAATCCGGAAGATTGTTCTGGAGGAACTCCAAATAAAGTTCTCCGTTAAGTCGTGGCGGCAATATGAATGGCCCAATCAAATAATTGCCAATGATCCCTGCCCAGATATTTATTGACTGGAATTGATGTTGATGATGAGAAACAATAGTAGCATGGGGATTTTCATCAGCCCATACATGTAAGTTATGTAAATTTACAATTCCATTTTTGGTAAACCCTGCTTCATTCGTAAAAAGAATCAAGCTGATAAAGTTAGGGTTAATTCGCTGCTGATCTAACAGCCAGTTTGCGAAGTGTATTCTACGAGCAAAATCTCCAGGAATTAGTTTATGCACTTTTTGTAGGTGATATGGGTACAGCAGTTGTTCTTGAAGTACCTCGTGTACAATTGATTTGGACGTATGAAGCTGAGCGGCTAATTTTCGAGTGCTCGTTGTAGGAGTATCAGCTAAAGTATCTAAAATGTCTTCCTCCAATTGTACTGTACGTGCTGTTCTTCTCCGACCACCATTATTCTTTTTTTTAAACGTCCTAAAATTGCATTTAAGAAAGTCAATAATATCACCTTATTACGTGGAAACCATAAACCTACCAGTTTCCCTTAGACGTTGATCAACTCGTTGAAATGTCTTCTGATCTGGAATAATGCGATTAGGAAATCTTTCTTCGTACAATCTTTTTGCTTCCAATGCATTGCAAGACGCGAGACCATACATAAGTTGCATATCTGCATACTCAATAAAAGTAAATTCCATATTTTGACGCAATTTTCCAAAAATTTAAAAAAATATTATCGAATAAAGAATGAATATGTTGACAATGTAAAAGATGATAAGTTCTAAATAATAGGTACTCGTATTTGCTTAATTTGTAGTTATAGCAACGTTTGCAACAATAGTGCGTTCAAAAAATTAAGAAATAAAAAAAATCCGATAGATAAATAAGATACAATACCATTTTTGTTTACATTATTTTTTCAGTTTTTTTTTAGTTTTACAATATAAAAAATTTTAAATAAATTTTCGTAAATATACCTTTTTAGGACACCACTGCGTTTTTAAGAACATGTATTTTTTTAAATTAAATAACTTAAAATGAAATTTCTCTGTTCTTTGAATGACTGGCGTATCGCAATTTGGTGAGCAGAAAAAAAGAAAAATATCACATTTCTTTTTATTTAAAAAAAAATTAGCTAGATTATTAATTTTTTTCTCCAAAACGGTTCATTTTATCAATTTTTTAGTGTAAGGTTCCAGGTATCTAAAAATATTTTTTTCGAGGCTTTAACATACAGGGTGTTAAAAATATAGGCATTAAAGTGTACAACCTAGTCCGCCCCTGGCAAAGTAAACAAGGTAAATGTATTTTAAGGATATTATTTTAAGAGGTCCTTAATAGTATTTATCACATAAAATTTGTATTAAATTATAGAGTAGTTTAAAAGTAATTTAAGAAAATCCAATTTCCAGCGGCGTCCTTTAGGCGGCTGTATCTTCGTAATGAAGGCCTGTAGGAATTTTATTATAGGAACGTTCGGTATTATTTTTCGATGTTTTACCTGGATCCGAGAGATTTCCCACATAAACCCGGACACCCTGTATATGAACGCTCCTCAAAACAATAAAAACAATAAATAAACTTTTTTTCAGTTTGCCTCAGTAGACCAGTTTAACCGACCTGTAAGAGAAACAGTAAATCAAATGTCCAAGTATTCTAAGGTATATTACTACATGTTTTCCTACAAAGGTTTGCTTGGAGATCCAAACTCAAGTTTAAAAGGTAATTTTAAATATTTTATTAGAGAGATATGGGTACTTTGTTTAGCGGTAACGTAGTAATTTAAGTAGGATTTGAATACAGCACGCGGTATTTATTAGAGATTTAGAGATATGACGACGCCATATTACGAAACATAAATCATATACAGGGTGTTCGGAAAATACGTGTACAGGGTTATTCATTTTAAAGTAAACAGGGCTTTATTTTTGAACTTCCCTGTACTTTTTTAAAAAACGAATATAGCTATTTCGTGTATTTTTTTCGTAGAATTTAATATTCTAATCAGAAAAACATTTGAAACAAAAACAAAAGAGTTACAGCACGAGTGGCGTATTTTTTAAATGGAATACCCCGTATATTTTTATATCAATAGATAGAGACTAGATGAAGACCTGTCTCCGCCAAGCGAGAGACAAAATTAAGTAGCCTCTGTCTCCGTAAGACGCCTTCCGTACGTCTAACGGTAAAAAAAAACACTTTTTTGCTCCTATTTTTGTCCCAGGGGCGAAATTCAAAAAACGGGCTTCATTAGGTTCTAGCCACTGCTAAAGAACTTTTCAGAACCACGTGGACAGACAAATAAATAAATAAATAAATAATATATATATATATATATATATATATATATATATATATATATATATATATATATATATATATATATATATATATATATATATATATATATATATATATCGTCCACGGAAAAGGTGTTGAAGATAAAAAACTTTTTTATTTTAATTTTCTCGAAAAAAGCTACTCTTGATAAAAAATTTTGCTACTTCTAAGAGTAAGACTGGGATGGAAACATTTAACATATTTTATACGCGGTGTTCAGAAAATTGAAAAAACTTAAAATGGTACAAGAGTAAAGTGCATTTATTTGAGAAGATATGGAAATAAGTTACAAGGAAAAGTTGCTCAAAATTAAAAGGTAGTCTTTAATACCAATATTCGAAAAAATCGGCCTACTTTTATTTTTTGTGATTAAATTTATTTTAATGTCGATTTAAATTTTTAATATCAATTTATTATCAAATTTTTTGCTGTTAAGTAAGCATTTAAAGCTGACGATACTGCGGCTAATGAATTATAAAAGCAAAGTATCAATAAAGCTTGTCACTATCAACGCCTACTAGAACAAAAATTTGGAATTTGTTAATTGAAAATAAAATTTTAATCACAAATAAATAAAAGTGGGCCGGTTTTTTCGACAATTGCTATTAAAGACTATCTTTTACGTTTGAACAACTTTTTCTAGTAACTTATTTCCATATCTTTGCAAATAAATGCACTTTACTCTTGTACCATTCTAAGTTTTTTTAATTTTCCGAACACCGCGTATAAAATATGTTAAATGTTTTTATCCCAATCTTACTTTAAGAAGCAGCAAACATTTTTATTACAAGTAACTTTTTTCGATAAAATTAAAAATAAAAAAGTTTTTCCTATTCAACATATTTTCCGTGGACACACCAGTACGTCCACGGAAAAGGTGTTGAATAGTAAAAAACTTCTTATTTTTAATTTTATCAAAAAAGCTACTCTAAAAATTTGCTACTTTTAGAGTAAGATTGGGATAAAAACATTTAACAAATTTTATACGGTATTCAGAAAATTGAAAATACTTTAAATGGTTCAAGAGTCAAGTGCATTTATTTGAGAAGATATGGAAATAAGTTACTAGAAAAAGTTGTTCAAAAGTAAAAGATAGTTCCTAATATCATTAAAAAAATCGGCCTACTTTTATTAATTTGTGATAAAAATTATTTTAATATTATCTAATTCCAAATTAACAACTCTTTATTGTACTAGTAGGCGTTGATAGTGACAAGCTTTATTGACACTTCGCTTTTATAATTTATTAGCCGCAGAAACGTCAGCTTACTTAACAGCAAAAAGTTTGATAAAATTAATATTAAAAATTTAAATTGATATTAAAATAAATTTAATCACAAATAAATAAAAGAAGGCCGATTTTTTTGAAAATTGGTATTAGAGACTACCTTTTAATTTTGAACAACTTTTCCTAGTAACTTATTTCCATATCTTCACAAATAAATGCACTTTACTCTTGTACCATTTTAAGTTTTTTCAATTTTCTGAACACCGCGTATAAGATATGTCAAATGTTTCTATTCCAATCTTACTCTAAGAAGTAGCAAAATTTTTTATCAAGAGTAGCTTTTTTCGATAAAATCAAAAATAAAAAGGTTTTTTCTCTTCAACACCTTTTCCGTGGATATACTGTATATTATATATATATATATATATATATATATATATATATATATATATATATATATATATATATATATATATATATATATATATATATATATATATATACCTACCTACATATAAATATATCCACATTAGCAAATTATATATATAGATTTTCACGAGGAATTCGGTGATATAGGGATTGCTGGGTTTATTTCCTGCGGTTCTTCTGCAATTGTCTAAAAACTGCAGGAGAACTAAGGATAGTTTCACCTGAAAAAACCTGGCTGCCACAGGTCACAGGTGCTTATTTGTCAAAGTCAAGAATTTTAAAAATACGTTTATTACTTTTTGGAGTAGTTTTATATTGAGGTTTTTATTTAAAGAACGGCTTCAAATTATATTATATGCTAAAAATGATATAATATATCTATTTCTAAACCAAGCAGCATAATTACAATAAACGGAAAAAAATTAAAATACAATACGAGGTAAAATTTATTTAGGTAGTAGTTATTATTTAGGTAGTAGTTATTTATTTAGGTAGTAGTTATTTAAAATAACGTCCGTGGTGGCACTACCGCGTTGTCTAAAAGGTGCTGTGAAATGCAATATTTGCATGTTTCAGTGCTTGGGCAGCGTTGACGGAACTGGGGCAAAAAAGATGGGTTAAACATCGGAAAACCCGGCACTCACGGTACTCTGGTACTTAGGAGTATATATGTATATGTCTAATATATATAGTATAAATGTATATGCAAATCCTTCGTGAGTTGTCACAAAGATAAAAAAAATATGGTGGTAGTAAGAACACTTATAACAAAAAATTATAATATTACTAATAATTTAAATGTTCTATATGACCCCTTTTAGTTTTTTGAGATGTTAAATTTAAATTTAAAATAAAAACGCAAATATCTTAAAAACTAAAAGAGTTACGAAAAAATGTAATAGGCAAAAAATATGCCTTTTGGTAAGTTCTATAAAAAAGGTTATATACATATTTTAATAAAATAAGTATTAAAGGTGATATAAGCAAAAAAGTGATTTTGGCCTTTCAATATTTTGCTTATAACAATATTTTTTTCTGGTGCAAGTAAGTATACCAGCATCGATCCATTTAAAAATTAATTCGAAATGTTTTATTTATTGAATAAAACAAACTAATACACATGTACCTTGAGGCCTTGAGGCAATGGGGGATAACCAGATAACCTGGTGGCCCGGATATTTTATTTAATTTTTTTTGGTCCAATAACTGTACCCATTCCGATCTAATTGAAACTTTAACCAAAATAAAATTTAATCTTTATTTAATTAAAAAAGACCTCCTTTATCTAGGTGTTATATACCTGACAAAACGCTTAACATTTCTCGATCTCCTATGCTACTGTGTGTACAGCTCATCGTTTAAATATTTTTATTATCGATTTAAATATTATTATTAATAATTTTTAAATACAGTTACTCCGTTCAGAATGATCTTAAGAAAATTTTAATCATAATTTTAATATATTTTTTTTATAGTTTATTTAGTATTAAACTTTTAAGACATTTCTCTTATTAAGCTATCTACTTCTTCTAGGCCTAAAGCCATTCTGATTTATATTATGGTATTTACCCATTTATTTACTACCTTAGGATATGATTAAATTAAAGTTTAAAAATTAATTCAACTGAAAAAAAATAAATAAACTATAAAAAAGAAATTTTCCGGCTAAAAATATCATTAAAATTTTCTTAAGATCATTCTGAACAAGTAACTTTATAAATTAATAATATTATTATTAAAATCTATAATACAAATATTTAAACAAGGAGCTATACACATAGAAGCATAGAAGATCGAGAAATGTTAAGCGGCCTGCCAGGTATATAACACCCAAATAAAGAAGGCACTTATTTTTTTTTCAATTAAATAAAATTTTAACTTTATTTTAGTTAAAGTTTCAAGTGGATAGGTATGGGTACAGTTATTGGACATAAAAAAATTAAATAAAATATCCGTGTCACTAGGTTATACCCCATTGCCTCGAGGCACTTGTGTATTAGTTTATTTCATTCATTAAATAGAACTTTTTGAATTAATTTTTAAATGGATCGAAGCTGGTATACTTACCTGTACCAATAAAATATTGTTATTAGCGAAATTTTTAATGACCACACTCACTTTTTGCCTATATCTCCTTTATTACTTATTTTATTAAAAATGGGTTTATAACTATTTTTATAGAGCTAATCAAAATGCATATTTTTTGTTTATTACATTTTCTTGTAACTCCAAGTTTTTAAGCTATTTAAGTTTTTATTTTAAATTTAAATCGTTAATATCTCAAAAACTAAAAAGGCTACAAATTTTTTTTTTTTAAAATACTGACGTAGTTTTATTAGGTCATTAATTTTTACCATATACCATTTTTTTCTAAAGTCAGTAGTTTTGGAGTTATATAAAAAAAACGATTTTTCATAATTTTTTTTAAGGTAAAAAATGCAATTTGAACCCGCTGAGCTGAGGGAGCAGTGCGGCTTTGAACTGACTATGGTTCAAAGTAATACACACAACATCAAAAGTCTTGGACCCCCCGTATATAATCTATTTGCTGTATGTTTATTGCGTTTTTGTTGCCAGGCAAAAAAGATGAGGTATTCTGTAAATAAACAGAAACAAAAATATTGACAGATAAAATATTTTTTATTTTTTATAAATTTTTAAAACATATTGGTCAGTTTTATTGAATATTTAGCAAAGTAAATTTCATAATTTTCTTTAAAAATAATGCCAGGACGTGAAATTAATGGTTTTGATAGGGCAAGAATTGTTGCTCTGCATGATGCTGGACACTCCAATCATCATATACACAGGATGTTAAACATTCCAAGATCATCAATTGTGTGATTAGTTCAAAGGTACCAAGAATTTGGGACAGTTGAAAGAAGACCACGTAGTGGTCGACCTCGAATAACACATGAACGGGAGGATCGATATTTGGTTCAATATGCCCGTAAACATCGAACTGCTTCACCTCCAGTCGTTAGAACTCACTTTCAAGGTACGTTTTGCCGTATTATATTATCCTCTACAGTTAGAAGAAGACTGCATCTGGCAAGAAGGCCTTTTAGGGTACCTACACTATTTCCACGACACCGAGCTGCCCGCTTACATTGGGCAGTGGCGATGGGTCTTGTTTACAGATGAAACCAGAATTGGAATGCAGAGTGATGACAACAGGCAAAGAGTCTGGTGAGCGCCAGGTTGTCAAGGGAGACTAAATTTTCCTCGAGAGGTTGCTCCCTGTGAAGAAGGGACAGTAATGTTTTGGGGAGGAATCATGTTCAATCGCCGAACGCCATTAATTGCTATACCTCAGAATATGACAAGTCGAGGTTATATTGAAAGTGTCATCAGGGCCATTATTTATCCATTACGCAACATTTTGGGCGAGAATCTTCATGGACGACAACGCCCGGCCACATCGCGCAAGAACGGTTCATGAGGCAGTTGAACAAGGACATATTAGCCGACTAGACTGGCCAGCTAACTCGCCGGATATGAATCCGATTGAAAACATGTGGGATTTTGTCTTTAGAGTGGTTCACAACCGCATTAACTCACCTCAAAATTCGAAAGAGTTAGTTGCAGCGGCAGAAGAGGAATGGAACAATATTCCTCAAGAAACGATCAACCGCTTGATTGTTTTAATGCATACTCGTGTTAATATGCTACTGAGAAACAGAGGAGGTCATACTGACTATTGATTGACGTTCATCTTGGACAAAAAAACTGTTTTGTCATTTTTTTTTTGTAATGAATTTACTTAAGAAATGCAATATTTATTTCTTATGTTGTTTAAATAATTGTTTAAATTTTTTAACAATATTGTTATTGGAAAAAATAACTTCACAAATAAACATACTTTAAAAACCATTTACTATTTTATTTAAAAAGGAAATAAATTACAGAATACCGGTGGGATCCAAGACTTTTGATGTTGTGTGTATTTAAAAAATGTTTTATGCGGTTTTCTTATAGACTTGGTTTTTTGCGGCGGCCTCCCGGACTAGGATTACTGTTGTATTAAATACAACAGTGATTAACATGACCGCATAAAAACGAAAATATAGTAAAAAATTTCCAAAAAATGCGATTGACAACCACCCAAGTTCCGTCACCGTCCGCCCGAATGCCTCGCGAGCAGTATTCTACTCGTCTTGTTAGGCCGGTAGAAAGGGAATGGGCCACAGCACGTTTTCTGTCTATCTTTGTTTCGCTCAAGCCTTGCAATCAGGCACGTAGCCAGGGGGGGGCTCGAGGGGCTAAAGTCCCCTCACCGAAATTCGTATAAATTTTGTTTACATTTATCCAAACGTATCTAACAGAGAGAAAATTTATTAAAAACTTGACATATTATTTTTATTCATAAAAAAATTAGTAAATAGTTTAATAGTTAACGAAGTAGCGAATATGTTTCGAAATCATCCATACGCAAATAAATCTCTTCTGGATGCGATTTCTGTCCATGCGCCAGAGAGTAAAAAAGAAGACTTCTCTGCTGTTGTAAAACGAGATTCATTGAAAGACATGACAATGTTTTAGCATTCGTCGAACTCTTCAACTCGGTTTGCATAAGTTTGGAAGAGATTTTTAAGACGACGCAGAACATTTCTTCAACAGCCTCAGCTTTATTGGCAGCCATGGAGAAGAGTGAATTTATCGTCAGTCTTATCGTTTGTGAGAAACTTTTTAGTCTTACTTTGCCGTTGTCTTTGCTTCTTCAAGAAAAGTCTCTTGATCTGGTATCGGTCTTGCAACATGCGAAACATGCAGACAAAATCTTCTACGAAATTTTCAACGCGGCATCGAGACTTTTAGAAGAACTGTTCGAAACTGACTTGAAGGTTCCACAACTTACAACAAAGCAGACGAAGCACGCCAATCCACAAATTACTTCGGCTGAAAACTATTACAAGGTGGCCGTCTTCACCCCTTGCCTTGATAGTTTGATTCAAAACTTAGCTTACAGATTTATTTCAAATGAAGATATTCTTTAAAGTTTCCAGGTGCTTCTTCCAAGCTTCCTTTCTATTCATGAAACAAATAAGTTGGAGAATTTAGCACCCTACTTCGATGACAGAATGTCACTCTCTGCAGTAAAAGCTGAGTATGAACTATGGTGTGAAAAAGCTTCCACCATAGATGTTAACGTGGAGGTGCTGAAAGTGTTAGAGCACTGCGATCCAGTCTATTTTCGTTCAATTAGGTACCTACCTACCGTCTTAGCTACTTTGCCTGTGACAACAGCTAGTGTAGAGAAATCATTTTGTACAATGAAAAGAGTAAAAACTTTACCACGTAGTGTGATGAGACTACAGAAAAAAAAACAACCCGGCGTTGCGGTGATTGGTTCCAAGGGGGCCCCAATTCAAATTTTGGCGGGCTTTATGTTGGTAAAAATTAAGATATTTTGAATTGTGAAAAAAAGATTTTTTTTTTATATTGTAATTTAATTCTACTGATTTTAAAAATTTTAAAAAAATAAAAAAAATAATATATGTTTTTTTTTCTTTAAAAGGGGGTAATGTACCATAATTGAAATTGAAATTAATAGAGAAGTAAAATATAATTTAATAATTTAGGCCTAAAATGTTATGTAGACTTGTAGAGAATCCGAATAAAAATGTAGGTATACCTATATCCAAAATTTTTTAATTGTAAAAAATGTGTATTTAATTATTATTTATATTTTTTTTTGGAATTTTTTTTTTATTTAATTATTATATTTTTAAAAATTATTTTTATTGAAAAAAAAAATGTTGGGCGGGAAAAAAAAAATGTTTGTCTTAGATTTTAATGTCATTATTAACAGAACCAATTTTTTTTATGATAATTATAGTTATGTCAAAAGAAAAAATAATTTTTAAAAGGCAGACGTTTTCCATTCCATCACCAAACATCATACCTATTTATAAATGTTTATTTTTAAAATGGGTGAATATATTGACTAAATACTGAATAAAATTTGACACTCATGTGTGACGGGGGGAATGGCATCAGTCGTAAACCCAAATAAAACACCATATAGTTAGGTTTAAAAATATTTGGCTTTATTAAAAATTCGGGAAATCAAAGGAGGGGGCGTCCATTTGGTGCAGTGGCGGAGGTAAAACCCCTCTAAACCTCGCCTAGGAGTCCTAGGACCCAGTACATCCCGATCTTAAAATTTCAAACACATATCTGTGGTTAATATTATAGGCAGTATTCAAAAAGATTAACTTATATATTATATATAAATATTGTCACAAATAATTCTACCATGGATATATTTAACAAAAATAAACTTATAATAATCTTAAATATGTTAATGTCCCATATTTAGTTCATTTTTTATTTAATTTATAAATTATTTTAAACCATTTTTAAATTTTTACGAATAAACTAATCCTAATAAAGCTAAAATAAAAATTCAACACAGATATAGCAGCAAGATACAAATAATAAAATAGGTATATTGTGGGATTATATAGGATTATAAACATTGCTGGATAGTTTTATATTTTCACTTTTGGGTTTTTTTGGAAGGAAAATACTCCTGTTTCTCCATTTTTCGCTTCTGTGTAGTTTTATTTATCTTCTCTTGAAATTTACGCACAGTTCCTTGGATGTCCTTCGTAAACTCAGTAAAATTCTCGTCATCTAGTCCTTTAAGTTTTCCCATTGAAGGCTTCGTTTACTTTGTGCCTGAACCCCATCCTTTGAATGATTTGTCTCTTCTACCTTCTCTCTGATAAACTCATTAATTTCCTGTTTGTGCTGTGATTTGATATTTGAAATTTCTCCCAAAGACTTGGCACCTTTATCTAAAACAGAGTTAGTACCCATTCGCTCCTCATACATTCTTACCAAGTGCACATGCTTACACAAGGTATTCCTCACCACATATTCGGCACACTCACACTGGTAGCGATGAATGCAAATTTTGCATACTCTGCAATACAGTGTCTTACATTCATTTTCACATACTTGCTTTGCATTTACATTATATAATTTGTTTGGATCTCTGAATGATGTAACCTTAAATTGTCCGTATACTTAAGAATCCGCCTTCACATCCACTTGGTTCTTAAATAATACTGCCATTTTGTGGGCTTTTGTTATAATTCGGTCTTGATAGTTATTTGCATTTGACATTGCTATCATATCATCAAATTTGTAATGTCTTGACTTGTTAAGACAGCCAATCTTTCCAGTTTTGGTGCTTCCAACTTTCGTGAATCCTCCAAAATTCTGTTTGGTGGCACTCCAGACTGCAGCTTCTCTTTCACCATTTTTTTTCTGACTTCGAGAGATGTTTGCTTCTTAATTCTTGTTCATGTTCAGCGTGTGTTTTCCAATAACTTACTGAAACTTGCCCATCAATGTATAATTTGCAAATCAGCCTGGAGGGACACACTCCTTTAATTTTAATTGTCCCACCATATTTCTCCGTCCTTGTTTTATAGTTGGGCTTGTATCCTAAAGATATATTTATGTATAATAGATGAGTATATTAAAGGGTGCTTATATACACCAGTATATATTTTAAAATAGCTATTGAAGAGGGTATTTACTTTCATAGATAGGTACCTAAAAACCGGCCTAACAAGTATTGCATTACCTTTGTGGTTACTTTGTTACAATCATAATACAGTATCTTTTATTCCTTTTTCTGAATTGATCTGTGCATTGCAAAATTTGTCTCAATTTTATCTGCATCTTTCCATGTATCGTATTCTTGTTTGCTAGAAAATTCAAAAGTCATTAACTCAATACTCATCTGGTGATTTCCTGCAAGATGTTTTCGTAATCCCTCATGACTTTTACAATCAGTTTCTTCCTCACATAATGGACAAATAATATAACTAATTTTGGGATTCAACACCTCTATTTTATGGAATCTTGTGATATGACGATTCCTTAATCCCACATTTTTAAATCTGTTTCTGCAGATATGACACCACTATGACACTCTTCTGAAGAATTTTCTTCAGACGACTTTGTTAAAGAGGATGCAACCAAGGAAGTTTTACTTTAAACTTCCTTGGATGTAACACATAAGGATGAATCCATGATTCCTTGTCTAAGGTCTAAGGTTTGTTGTCAATGTGAAAAGAAAGAAAACATAAGATACATAACATAACCAAAAAACGTCAAATAACGCGCCAATAACTTGAACTTGGCTGCGCCAATCAGGACTCGATATATCTCGACCAATCACTACAATGCCGGGTTGTGCCTTTTACTGTCGTCTAGTGTGATGAGCGACAACAGACTGAGTGCACAGGCTATGATTTCAGTTCACTGGGATATCACCGGGACCCAGACAAAGTGATCGACATTATGGCTGGGTAAAAGATCAGAAGATTGCTTTTGTAGTTGCGGCCTTTTAAAACTTAGAGTATTGGTAGGTTTTTACATTTTAAAACTTACATTATTGGTACATTAAATACTAAATTATAAATTTTGTTGGTTCGAAACATCTGTCTTCATGTTATAAGAGCTCCTTCTCCATTAAAGTTCTGAATACAAATCTGATAAATGAAAATTAGGAGGGGAGGGACCTCCATTTCATGAAATCTCAAAGCCTCCCCCCGAGAAAAAATCGCGCCTGCTTGCAATGCAATCGCTGCACTCAAGAAATTAGTTTGCCACCCGTGCATAATACACTATATTATAATTATTTATTATTTTGAATTGTAGGTGTTGGTCATGCAGAGGAACTAGTGTATCTCTATCGAGAAGGAAACCGAACATCCACTCCGCAGGACCGATTGACACGTCAAAAATTTGTTACTTTATGGACTAATTTTGCAAAAACCGGGTAAATACTGAGTGTCTAGAAATAAAATTTTTACGTACACGTAAATTTCCTTTCCCCCAAAATTATGTGATCAATACTAGATGTATGTTGATTATTTTTACGTGGCTTCTGGAGCCTTTATTTTTAAAGACAGAAAAGCATGTTTTATATAAAAGTTTCAGGTTTTTTTCCATATTATCTTTTGAAATTATCAGTAAAAAAATATCGCAATAAAAAAATGGAAAAATATAGGCAACTTAAACTTTTTTAAATGGAACACCCTGTATATTATGCGCTACAATAAAAGATCTTTTTTTTTATTTCAAATATGTATACATTGATGATATTTGGATGAACCATTTTTGAGATATTTAAGCCTAAAATATCAATAAATTGAAAAAAAATATATTAGTGTCAAGAAAGCTATGAAAACAATAAAATTGTTTTAATAAATTTGACGTATTGATATTGTAAAAAGTTAAAATTTATCATTTTAACTATTAAAAGTAGTTTGTATTGCTTTTTTGTCGATGGGCTATTCAGAAGAACAAAAAATCTCTATTATGCGTCTTTTTATGGTAACAATAATAATGTGAATATGGTGCAAAGGAAATATTACTTATTATATCCTTAACAACGGGTACCATCTATAGATACTATTAAATACATAGCAAGAAAGTTTATTAAACGAAAAAGCTTTAAAATGAAGAAAAAGACTGCAGCACGACATGAAAACAAGGTTTTAGAAATCCTCAGTTTTTCAGGATAATTATTATACTTTTTCTATTGGATTTGCACTAACTACTTTTAATAATTTTAGAAAATCCTGAAATTTCAATCTCGGATGCGGCATCTGAACTTAATAAAACAGATTATAAAATTTATTTAACCTCAAAATTTTACAAATTTTATCCTTATAAATTTAAGTCCGTTCAGAACCTTCCTGAACAAAACATGCAGGACCGACCTAAGTAGGCACAGGAAATAGCTAGGTTTATGCAGCAGGATCCAAAGTTTTTAAATAAAATTCTATTCACCGACAAGTCTTCCTTCACTTTGGCAGGAATGTTTAATCACAAAAATAAACATTGTGGGTCCAGAGAAAACCCTTACCAAATTCAGCAACATAAAAATATGAAACTTTTTTGTAATTTATTAATAATTTAACCTAAAATATCTCAAAAATGGTTCATCCAAATATCATCAATGAATATATATTTGAAATCAGAAAAAGAAAGACCTTTCGTTATAGCGCATAATATACAGGTTGTTTTATTGCGATATTTTTTTACTGATAATTTCAAAAGATAATATGGAAAAAATCATACAATTTTTATATAAAACATATTTTTCTGTCTTCAAAAAAAAAGGCCCCAGAAGCCACGTAAATATAATCAAAGACCATGTACGTAGGTTGCGTTTTTACAAACAAAAATCAAAAACCTGCTCCTTCTAAGTCCCCATCTGATGATTGGTTTTTGTATTGACGATTTTAATGAATGACGTAACATCAATGTCCTGTCTACGTAATCAAGTTAATGCTTTCCTTATACAGGCTTCACTAATACCCATGATACACTTTTAAACATCAACTTCTTTCAGAAAACTTTCGACCCTTTCTTTATAGCCCCGTTGGTGGAGTAAATTTTACACTATAAGCACAACTAATTAGCGAACTGGCTGATTTTTTTTTTATAAGTAGTTTACAGTATACTGATTGATATTAAAAAAGTTCATAGGTCAATCGATTTCCTAAAGTCCAAAAATTTCTTTTTTTCAAAATTCTCAAATATTTCGGTCTGCGATAGAGATAGAAAAAAAATAAAACTTACCGTAAGTTTTTAGACACCGAAATGTATTAAAAAGAGTTACATGCCTAATAATTTTAATCTAAAACATGTTGTGCAAACAAGGCCGTTCTGTACCTAATGTTGCGGTAATTATGGATACCATAATAAATTTGAAAATACTTTGTTGATCACTCCGTATATCATGGTGTACAACACCAAATACCCTAATTTATGTTTAAAAATGTTTAAAACTTTAAGACATTGTTGGAATTCCTACCATTCAGACCTCATGCCATAATTGCGACGCATTTTGCTGAATAAGTTTACAGGCACTTAAACAGCATAAATCGAATAACGGTAGAAATCGTTTCGATATATTGACACAAACTTCAACTTGGCCATTTTTAAAACAAAACACACACATATGGTCTCTTTGGCGTTCAATAATTTAACCCATATTAAGGATTTCTAAATCAGCTACGTTTTTGATATTTGTTGGCCCCGTATACTCATAAAATTATAACCTATCGAAAAGTGCTAAGGACATAAAAAAATCTACATGAAATAAGCTTTCCGAATATGAAACATGAAACACTAGTTAAAATCCGTCAATCCATTTTCCAGTTATAGCTTTTTAAAGAATTGACTACCAAAATTTGACGTTTAGAAGTGTATCACAAGCCAGAGGTCCTCAATTCAAAAACTGGCATAAACGTCTAGAGATATTGATATGACAACCCATATTATAACGACCAAAAAAAATTACCACTGAAATGGGACACACTCAAATATTTGTTTTTTTGCAGCACTTTATTGATCCACCCTGTAAATCATGATAATATTCATCTTACTAAAACTAAATGCAATACAGCTTACAGTAGAAGAAACGCGGTTTTAAACTCTGTTTTAGATATTCAAAAAAGTTAATTTTTAAAAAAGTTACAGCAGTTTGAAAATGGGTCCAAAAATTAAATGGTGCGATCTTTTTGTTGGGCAGTTTAGTTATGAAAAGTAATATATTTTACAACGTCAATGAATATTTTTTTAGAAATCCTACACCAAACAACAATAGCCTTCTGGATGGCGTAATATGGGAACCCAATACACCTACAACAAATACCAACGTTACTGTTAAATACCTAAATTTAAATAGAACTCTTTCTATGGAAAATAATCCAGATCAAGTTGATTGGCAGTTCTATCAAGGGATTTATCGAAATTATGGTGACCCTCCATACAGCACCTATTAGACGATGAATACAATAATAAAATATCCATATTTTTGAATAGAATTTTTGTGTTTTGATGTTATTAACCTTTTTTTTAAATGTCACGTCGTCAAAGCCAATTAGCCAAGTAGCACAGTAAACGAAGGTGTGAACCTGAACATCAGGTTGGGCCGTCACAATTTTTTTTTAATTTGCAGATATTAATATATACAATAACCTCTGAAAATATCATATATAAAAAAATTTCCGCAAGGGCCCGAAAATGACCCTCAAGAGCCCGGAAATCCGTTTTTTCAATTAATTTGGTCGATATCTCCCGAAATATGACACTTACGCAATTCGTGTTTGGACGAAAATGAAGAGCAGTTTATTAGCTGCAAGAATGATTTCTAACACTTTGGTCAAAAATTTGATAGTTTTTGTAATAATCGGCCATAAATGCGCCGAGTATTTTTTGCACCTGCCCCGTATCTCGAAAGGTGCTTTTAAGCTACTTACACTTCCAAACGGACGGACTAATTTTTAAATAACTCGCGAAAAAATGCATATTTTTGCATAATTTAAAGTTTACATGAAATCAGGAACGTGTAGCAATAATATCTTGTTACTGTTTCTTCTTTTTGTTTCTTTAGAATATTAAACTCGAGCCAAAGTTAGTTTTTGCTCAATATTTTAAGCCTTCTATCAATTGATTAATAAAAGTATGCATTCAAAATTTACAATCCTATTTACACAGATTGTTTGTAAATAAAAGAGCAGAAAGTATTGAAGCCAATGTGAGTGCACGCGCTGTAGCAGACGGCTGTTCAATTGTATATGTTAGACTCATGTGCCGAAATCGCCCATTCGCCGAAATAAATACTCAGTTCGCGAAATGATCAAAGCCAAATGATCAATTGCCGAACATAGTTCCTATTTCGGTATCTGTTTAAACTGGTTTACACATTTTGCGAACTGAGCTATCCGGAGTTGCTCAAATGCCGAATAAGATATATTTCGGCAGATTATCATCAACTGGTCGCTCGAACATGAAAAAAATATATATATGTTGTGGCCAAACCCCGTTCTGGTCGTCCAAAAACAGATTTTGTGCGTGTTTTAAAATAAAAAGCCGCTTTGCTTACCAGAACTAACCATGACCGACTAGAACTTAGGGCTTTTGAATTTGTCTTAATTATTTGCAGAAGTTATAAACAAAATTTTAACAACGTATTGGAAAAAACCCGGGAAATATATAATTACACTTTTTAAAAAAATTATAACTTCTATCATATCAAAAATTGTAAACAACCTAGTCGGTCATGGTTAGTTCTGGTAAGCAAAGCGGCTTTTTATTTTGAAACACGCGTTCAGGTCTACCTTAAACGGCCAAAAAGCAACATTGAAAGTATTTTTTTTCATGTTCAAGCGACGAGCTGATGATAATACGCCGAAATATATCTTATTCGGCATTTGAACAACTCCGGATAGCTCAGTTCGCGAAATGTGTAAATCAGTTTAAACACCTACCGAAATAGGAACTATATTCGGCAATCGATCATTTGGCTTTGATCATTTCGCGAACTGAGTATTTTTTTCGGCGAATGGGCGAATTCGGCATATGAGTCTAACATATACATGAACGGTACGCGCACGGAATAAAATAATAAATAACTCAATTATTTAGAACAAATTTAAAAGCAGAATTTTTTTTGTCGTACAAATATTAAGGTACTTTATGTAAATATATATTGATAAAAAGGTCAAAATGTTATCTTTAATACAATTGTAAAGCTTAAAAAATTTGAACACGGAGAGAAAATATTAATCAAAAAAATGTTCAGTTTTTATTGGAACAAGAATTTCTCCTCGATTTTCCGGAAAACTAAAATTTGGGAAAAAATGTACTTCTAAGAAGGGGACAATCTAAGCTTTTGAATGATGTGCATTGTTAGCCGATATGGTCCTTGAATATATATTAATTAACGATAAACCCAAGCATTTTTAAAAACTCCGGAAATCTAAAAGAACCGCCCTAAGAAAAACACGTTGTTTATAAAAATACACAAAAATCTTTATTGAGTCTTTCGGAATGTATTTAACACTTTTCAAAGCCTCATTATCCAAAAGGGTTAAGTAAAATTACTTTTTATAAAAAAAAAATATGAACAGATTGATAGGAGGGTCAAAATATCGAGCAAAAACTAACTTTGGCTCGAGTTTTTAATATTCTAAAAAACAAAAAAAGGAAACAGTAACAAGATATTATTGCTACAAGTTCCTTCTTTCATGTATACTTTGAGTCATGCAAAAATATGCATTTTTACGTGAGTTATTTAAAAATTAGTCCGTCCATTTGGAAGTGTAAGTAGCTTAAAGCACCTTTTGAGATACCGGGCAGGTGCATAAAATACTCGGCGCATTTATGGCCGATTATTCAAAAACTATCAAATTTTTGACAATAGTGATGGGTATCCTTTTTGCAGTTAATAAACTGCTCTTCGTTTTCGTCCAAACACGAATTGCGTAAGTGTCATATTTCCGGAGTAATCGACCAAATTAGTTAAAAAACGGATTTCCGGGCTCTTGAGGGCCATTGTTAGGCCCTTGCGGACATTTTTTTATATATGATATTTTCAGAGGTTATTGTATACACCTGCAAATTAAAAAAAAATTGTGACGGCCCAACCTGATCTTCAGGTTTGAGGTTTCTTAGGACTTCATTTACTAAACTACAGGCAGTCAAGCTCAAAATAGTGTCATACCTCCGAATTTTTTATATATGCACCGATTTTTTTGAAAATTTGGAATTAAGCTTATCTTACCCTCCATATCAAAATCTATATGATCGCAAGGTGTGCAAATTGTTTTTAAGAGGTGAAAACCACTCCTTATCGAAAATATAGATTTTATAGGATTTTCGGCTTTTTTTCGATTAAAATGTCTGTTATTTATATAGAATAAATATCCTAACGTATTGTACAATATAAAATTGGTGTATTTTAAAATATCAACCCTTAAGAATCTTTAAAAACTACCCATTTGATGAAAATAATATAGAACAAAATCTTTTAACGAATTGTAACATTAAAACTGTAGTTTTACTGGAAAAAAAATTATAATAGCATTTTAATCAAATTATTAGTTACCACTTTTCAACCCTTAAAAACTGCCCCTTTGCAGAAAATGAAATAAAAAAATATTTAATGACTGCCAATTTTTAGATTTTGCGTAGTTTTTGTATTACAGTTTATTATCTCTACTTAATATAATTTTTAATTGTCTACACCCTAACAACCCTTAAGAACCACCCCACCCTTAAGAACCACCTAGTGTCAACAGAAAAAATTAGTGCGCCAAAATTTGATGCTTTTTTTACTTTAAAATTGACTAAAAAAATTTCAAAATCTTATTTTTTGTGTAACTTTGTTAATTTTGAAGCTATCACATCCTACAAAAAATTATTTAAAAGGTAATTTTCAGGCCTTTAAGACTATGTATGTTAGAAGGGCTTAAGACTCTTGATATTTTATAGGTATAGGGTCAAAGGGCTGCGAAAAAGCAGTCCTCGCACTATAGTGAAAGTTTAAACCGGTTATAACTCCGTCAATTTTTATGCCACAAAAATAATAAAAAAGAAAAATAATCGTCATAAAAAATGCTACATTTTTCTACTCTTCGGTTTTTTTCGTATCTCTTATGGTTTTGGAGTTGAAATGAGAAAAAGAAATTTTTTTTGAAAATCACAAAAAAAACAACATATAATTTAAGCTCATTTTTTCAAAACTGTGCATCTCTAATCAGTAAACTTTCAGATGTCATAAATAACATACAAATAAAGTAATTGGTGCAAGGAATAAGTTTAATTTTGATTTTGAATGAAATGACATTAGTTTTATTCCGATTTTTTTTTAGTTTTAAATTTTACACCATATCTCATTGAAATTTCAGTCGAAAAGACTTTTATCGGTGCTTATTTTAAATGTCTTTTTATGCTCTTTAAATGATATTCCATGACTTTTTGTGGAAAAATGTACCCTTTTCCCGTTATTTGAGGTTAAGTAATTAATCACGTAAAATGAAAGATCTTCAAGCAGCTATAACTTACCTTAGGTAGAACTTTAAGATCTTCATAAATAGCTCAATTTCTTTGTTTTTTATAAGCTTTATTTTTGTTCATCACACTTTTTTCGATAAAACGCATAACTACAGAGTTATGCGTAAAAAACAATTGAAAAATGAGGTTTTTAACGAAAAATCGCACTTTTCAATAGCGAATAATTCAAAAACTATTGATCTGGCAAAATACTCGGCATGACATTTTTTACTTCAAATTTGCTCATCTATCGATTTTCGGGGAGTATTTTGGGTAAAAAATTGCCCACCCCAGGGGTGGTTGCGCACGTCGGCACCATATAGATTTTGCTTTTTGACCATCCATCTATTATCTGTCAAAATATCAAATAAATCGGTGCATATATAAAAAATTCGGAGGTGAAATGCTTGACTCCCTGGACTAAATCAAACTGAGGACCAAGAGGGTGAAAGGCTTGTACACATTTCCAATTTTTTTTAAGGAAATCGTGGAATCAGCGGTCACAATGAAACGGAAAGATTACTCTGTAGAGCTTCCTGAGCAAGGATACTCCCCCCTGCGGCACTCCTTGTGAAGGCGTACTCCCTATGTACACCTTACTGAGTGCTCGGTTGCATTTCCATTGATTTTTCCGAAGACCGTATACAAGCGTTTCGTTCTCTTGGACTTATCAGGAGCGGCTTGTCGGACACGGCAATTAGTGATGAGCAAAGCAAGACCAAGACCAAGACCGGGCTAGTCTTGGTCTTGGTCTTGCAAGTCTGGTCTTGGTCTTGGTCTTGCAACCCAAAGAAGGTCTTGGTCTTGGTCTTGGTCTTGGTCTTGCTGCAAGAGTCTTGCTGGTCTTGCTTTTTTTGGTAGTAATAATTTAAACTAAGCAATCTTAAATAAAATATATTTTTTTTAATACTTACAAATAAATAAAGATGGAGACTATATTTTTTGCTTTAAAATTTTAAAATATACCAATTTTAACCTAACATGTACATTTAAATTATTTGATTAAAAAGGATATTTTAAATGTAGGGGTTATTTATTTATAGCGCTTCATTTTAGTGATAGGAAATATTTAAATTTTCTTTAAAAGAGCATTTAAAATTAAAGCAAATACAAAACCGAGTACTCTGAGGGCAGAGGCCAGATGTGAAATTTCCATGAAAATGAATCTGATATGTAAACATTGGTTTCTGATTCAAAAAAAAAGTTATTTAGGAAGCTTTTCAGTTCAAATAAACTTTTTATGTTCAAATTAATTAAACATTTGCCGTCCAAATTTGTACAAATACTTTATAAACATTCTGCATAATAATATACAAGGTGGCTCGATAGTGCGACAAAGCTCGATATCTCCGAAACCGTTCATAATGGTAAAAAACTGAATATACAAAAATTATAGAAAAAAAGGAGTAAAATGTAAAATTATTTTCTATTTCAGAATTTTCCGAAGAATCCACTACCACTCAAGAAAACTTTTTTATTTTTAGCTTTTAACCTAAAATAGAAAAATTAAGGCAAAAAATTCGTTTAAAAAAATCGCTTCCCTGTATATTATGCTGGAAATTCTTGAACTGTCATATAGGTACAATGTCGACGTAGATGGTTTTTTATCTATCATTTTAGGTTTTGACAAAAATGACGTCATCATTATACTTTTGGCATTGTTTTGACTTTTCCGTTTAAACCGGAAGTGAAATTTAAAATCCATTTATATAAAAAGTATTCCTATATGACATGACAATTATATTTTTTATTAAATCATCACTTTTACATTTATATCTTAGTTTAAAGGAGCAATCTAATGGTGTCACTTCTTACAGTGTGGCACAAAAATAATGTATTTCTGGATTTTGGAAATTTTTGATCCACCCTGTAAGTGGCATCACTAGATAGCTAATTAAAAAAAAACATTAGGAACAGGTAAGTAATTTTCAGATTCTATAACTTTTGTACTTCTAGTTTTTCTCCGTCGTAAACGGTTTTGGAGATATCGAGCTTTGTCGGACCATTGAGTCACAATCTTATTATTTTTGAAACATGTTACTAAATCTACTAGTTATCGTTGTTAGAAAATTTATAAAAAACGAAGTGATCGGTTTAAATATTATTTTATTAAAAAAACCTGTTACTCATAAAATAATCGCCTTTTTAGGCAGTTCTCGACACATTTTTTGTCATGTCTAATACCTCTGTATATTGAATATGAAAATTGAATATTATAATTTAAAAAAAGTTACAAAAGTGCAAGAGTCTTGCAGGTCGGTCTTGGTCTTGCGTAGTCTTGCACTCCTCGGTCTTGGTCTTGCATACCCCGGGCTTGGTCTTGCTTGCAAGCAGAGCGGTCTTGGTCTTGGTCTTGCTGCAAGGCCAAGACCAAGACCGGTCTCGCTCATCACTAACGGCAATTCATGGATCAGATCAAACGTCTTATGCATTTAAGACCCAAGCCAGAAAAGGCGACGTCGGACCATCGCCCGACACCTGTTGGCGTTAGTTAGCTTCTTTCCATTAGCTTGCTTTTACCTTTCGCCTTTTTTTTGTTACACCTCAAAATTTCTGGATAAAGTGATTTAGCACAATACCTTCGAGCATATACCTGCTAGAGGCAGTCCTGCCGCTCGGAGCGTGCGAGATAGAGAAAAAAGAATAATTCTTACGTCTAGTTGGCTATAGGTTTGTTCCAACAAGCATCCGGTATCGTTTCGAAACCGTCTTTGAATCGGTTTTTGGTGCGCTTCGACGCATGCGCGGCCTTAAAATAGTTTCGTGACGGTACAAAAAGTAACAAACGTTGGATCGTTTTGCAGATCGTTTTCGGGACTGTCAAATCAAAAGATCAAATGTCTTTGAATTTTTTGTTTTGAAGATATAGCCCAACTTTTCCACTTATTATTTTTGTGATCAAAGTTAGCAAATATCACTCATAATATCGTTAATTATCTTTAAAGATAATTAAATTCAATGATTGGCTTAGGAACTGTAAAAATGAATGCTTTTAAATGATTAAACAAGCAAGGAATTAGGAGATGTTAAAGCACGATGCACGCTGGTCGCTAAATAACAGTAAACATATGAAGATGAAGCATGAAACAGCTGTTAAAAATCAAAAAACCAGTGCCAAGATGCTCAATGCGCAAGTCAACCCAAACAGTTTTCAATTTGGGCCATGTATCGGAATTACCGTTCTGAAACCGTAAAATAAACGATCCCAAGTTTTGTTGGTACACAAACAGGATCGTCCGATAACCGTCACGTCTCTGTTGAAACGCACTTTAATCACTGCGCATGAGCGTGATCGTTCGGTTACGGTTTTTCGACGTGTTGGAACAAACCTTATGACTGTAAAATTGCTACAGCAATTGTTTTTAACGCGTTCATAGCCAACTCTGAGTATTATTAAACCGCCATATAAAAATATTAAACTAACACTATATTAAAAATCTTATACAAACTTGCAATTATTTTTAATGCCAAATGATATTAAATTATAAAGCTTAATAATATTATAATTATATTTTAAAAAAATATTATTTGGCAATTTTCTCAATTTTATACATGTGTAATTATAAGTTGTTTAAATATTGTAAACAATCTATATTAAATTAATAATAAATGCTTTTTATAGCAAAAATTAATATTATTATGGGGCCTACGACATAAGTATGTCAAAAACGCTTAGATTTAGGTATAGAACATAGCATGAAATCTGCCTGAAATATCAAGTAGAATCTAAAAATGAAATAATAATTAGGGGTTTCATTAATGGAGGGTAGAGGGAAGGAGAAGTAACCAGATCTAACCATAAAAATGAATAACTGCTGTCAAAAAACGTGGAGGTTTGTAAATAGTGTAAGTATTAACTTGTAAAATACTTTTTAAACAATCATGCAGCGCCGGATTTACATATCAGGGGGCCCTAGGGCAACCAAAAATCGGGGCCCCCACCTCCCATATCCTAAACATTTTTTTTTTTTTTAAAAAAAAAAACAAACGAGTACTCAAATAAAGGTATAAACTTATTTAGATTCTTATCTTATACTAGCACTTTTACTATGTCAATAATATAAGTCTAAACAAATAACATTTTCTTGTAACTAAATACTTTCAGAAGAAATATAAAACCAACAGGTTGCTTATGTTTCTTGAGCTGAACTCTGAACTAAATTAAAGAGGTGCTTATTATTTGAAAATTCGTCTTAAGGTATGTTTCCTTACACGCGGCCGCCGCATGCGGCTAACGCACTACGTTAGCCGCAAAGCACTCCTACTCATGTTTTTAAATGTGCCTGGTTTGTTCCGAGCGGCCGTCGTATGCGTCCGCTGTCAACGACTGCGATTGATGCGACTGGACTGTGTGCGTCTGATATTTTGTTTGTGTTGTTTTGTGTGGAATGTCCGGTTTTTGAAAATTAAAACTTTATTTTTTAAATGAGGTACTGGATTTTTTATTACGTATTTTAAGAGCTTTTAAGATTCCAAATCCAATGATGTTCCGCACTTATTCGAAAAAATTAGTTTAATGTTTTCCCAAGATCCTGCCAAAAATATATTGTCTGACTCTCTTTAACATATGGTTTCTTATGAAAATTGCCATTATTATAAGTTTTTTGAATAGGTGCAATACATTATTAGTTTTGGGAATTTAATAGCTCCTAAAATACATAATAAAAAAAACCAGGGCCGTATTTAAAAAAAAAACAGTTGATGATGGCAGCTCCAAGACGAAACGTGGGTGTATAAATCTAATAACACTATCTTGTAGAACAGAAAAAGTAGCAATGGAAGTGTAAAAGTGATTTTGTTACATCCATTCAAATAAGGTCATAAAAAAATAAAAACGTAATCGCGAATAATCGGTTTTTCCAAAAGTATGTATTCGAAATTTTTTAAGTTCTAAGGTGGCATTTTGATTAGCATCAAATTGCGCAACTTTGCCTTCATTTAACCGACCTCGTATCTCTTCAAGTTTTCGAGATCCTAATGATAAGACTCGAATTTGGGACACCCTGTACAGATTTACCTTAATACAATGGCTATTTTTTTCTCTGTGGTTATTGGATATTCAACTCTGTTGTATGGCTCGGACTTTATATCGTCTTTTATTAAGTCAAGAATAAAACTAAACTGTGCTTTATTCAGTCTAAAATATTTTCTAAATTTTACTTCATGCTGTTGCAAATGTCGATTTATTAATGTAGTATAACAACCCTCATTGCGTCTTTGCTGAAATATTGGATTTATAGGGGCATTGCTATGTTTCTGGTTGGCTAATTGTAATTTAGTATTTGATCATCCTCTTTTTCTTCTAACAATAAATATATTGCTAGATCATCCATCACGACTCTTACCAAAGATTATTCCCTTTACACTAATAATGTTGCTATCGCGAGTTTGAGCCGCTCTCCTAGAAACCACCTGATTAAACGGCGGCCGCATGCGTTAGTCGCATTGCGTTAAGCCGCGTATTCACTTAGCGAACGTATAAGGCCGCACGGCAACGAACGTATACGTTCGGTTAGTGTGGACGTGAATAATTTTATCTACGAACGCATGCATTCGGTTGCGGAAAGGTTCGCTCGCTTGTCGGTACATCAAAGGAAATTTGCCACACGTCGTTTTGTGATGTGTACGAATATGAATGAAATAGGAATGAAAATGAATTATCGGAACGAAGGTGAACAACACTACACGCATACGTTTGTTAAATGTGGATGTCAGAGCGCATGTCGAACAAAATTCACGCACATTTACTGCATATACGTTTGATGCCGTGCGGCTGTATACGTTCGCTAAGTGAATACCCGGCTTTAGTCGTATGCGACGGCCGCGTGGAAGGAACCACACCTTTACTCTACTCCCTTCAATTATTTTATGTCGGATGTCGGAAAAATATGCATAAATTCCTAAAAAGCGGTGTCTTTGACTTTGGCGGTATCTTATCATAAACATTGCCACTGAACTTTCCTCCGCCAAAGCGGCGCGCCACTTTTTTGCCTCTAAAGAAAATAATCCTTTTAACTTAGTAAAATGACTGCGCTGTTATCTCTTATCCAGTGTTGCTTTCAGCAACATATTTAAATTTAAATTTTTTAAATATTGATTAGCTCTTATTTAGATCAGGTAGGACCTAGGCATACAGTTTAAAAAGAAGCATCAAAAAGAAATAAATAGTTATAAATAACCTTTATTTTTTAATGCTTTTTCGTATGCTGTGGGGCCCCCGCAGCGTTCGGGGCCCTAGGGCAATTGCCCTTTTGCCTAATGCAAATCCGAGCTGCAATCATGGACAAAGTTTGTGTCATAAAAAGTTGTCCAAGTGGATGTAAATTGAAGATGAAAAATTATTTTTTATGGTAAAATGAAATTATTATTTATATTTTTAAAATGGAACGAAAATTCTTAATTTGACAATGTCGGTCCTGATGATGACCTAGTTTGGTTAAAAGCGCTTGACTTTCGGTATAACGAGAAGTGCTACCAACTTGAAAATATTAGAGGTGAGTTGCCCCCATTGATACTGGTATATAGTCTGTCCAAGCTAACATTTTTGGGATTGGCAATGCGAATATCCCTACATGTTAGTAAATTTTGTTTTTCAAATTTAAGTTGGCTGATCTAAAAAGTTTAGTCAGGACTGTACTGAGAAAAGGAAGTTTCAAAATTTTAATATCTTAAAAAATTTGTTGTTAGATTACAATAACTAAATTTATCAGTATTTTTTTCTTGCTGTTCATATATTTGCATGAAATGTGAAAGCTTGATGTTTGACCATAATATTTTATTAAAACTTATCATTTTCGCTAAGCCACAAAATAAAAAGTTCCGTTTCTGCTACATCGAAAAGAACTTGAGGTATCTGAAGCAGTACCTATATTTTTATAGCATTACTTGCAATAGAACGGGCTTATATAGGGTAGATT